>JASTWK010000379.1:0-175553 GCA_030770225.1 Temnothorax unifasciatus
AAAAAAAAGTTGACGAATCTCGTACGAACATCTTGAGAAAATAATACCCACTAACGCGCAATGATGCTGAATAGCTTATTATAAAAGATTTAAAATTTGTCCGTCTTTTCTATTGTTTATAACATTCTTGCTTTATTTCGCGAAGCTATGTCGTAAATGCTTGTATAACTTTATAGCATTTTTGTGTTCATATTCTGAATAGTTCATTAATCTTGCATGAGCGTAGCTTCAATATATGTTATAAGTGTATTTCGTGCACTCATTGTTCCTTTAATCATCAAAATCAAATTTAAAGTGAAATCACTGTCGGTAGAAATCCGAAATTCGTACTCAAACATTGCAGAAAATAACCAAAGCTTTTCTGTTTCCAGTTTTTAAGAAGGCTTCAAAAGAAGATTCAATTAGAAAACGTTATTTTCTTGATATATATATATATATATATATATATATATATATATAGCAACGAAATTGTGGAGAAAATACTTTTACTTAAAGTTGTTTCGCTATTGTAAAAGTTGATTACGTTCTAGCCAAGAAGTATTGTCTTTCTTAGAGGAGTAACTACAAATACTTGGAAAAAGTAAGTTGATGAAGGAGAAACAAAGGAGAAACGTAATCGTTTGTGATCTATTCGTGATGAAAAAAACTCTGAAGCGATCTTGAATAATTCCGATCTTGTACCCGATTCACCGAGTAAATTTATATTAGAAAGAATTTGTAAGTTCTGGTTCTTCAGAAGTAAAAGAAACGCTTGCTTCTCATTTGTCTTTTTTGTCGAAATAAGATGGAAGACTTGCAGATGTAGTAATTTTGCGAGGTAGTTTTAGGTACATAACTAAAGTATTTCCTGCCTTTTTGAGAATATTACAAGCTATTGCTTGAACCGCTATAGTTGATATTATTCAACTAATAAGCTCTTAATATTATTAACAACATTCATAAAAATTCTGAAAAATGTCGTAACTCTGAGCATTAATTTCTCCGATGCTAATTTACATAATGATTCTAACAATAAACATTTTAATAGCAGTTTCTCAAAATTCTAATTTTCAACGAGCTTTAATAAATTTCATTAACTAACGCCTTAATATAATAAATACTATCAACAATATATACTTTTTTGTTAACTATGTTGATAACAATTTGAGTCGGCTACTTTTGATCATTGAAAATACATCAAGAGCGTATAATAACAAACGAAGAAGAAGAGTAACTTGAGGTTTCGTTCTGTTCTTGCCTAAAACTGTTGTTGAATTTTAAAACAAAAATTAGAGTTTCATAAAGCTCACTTTTTCTTGCACCAGTACTTTTGACATCAAGTGACGCTCACATTGAAAGTCATTATCGCAAGATAACAATAACGATTGATCGCAAATAACAATGGAACAGTGTAAAGTATTAACGCACCTTGCGTAACTACGGAAAAGTGTATTCGGCAATTCCCTTGGAATCGTTCTGTATTGATTTGCACTTCTCTCTCGCTCGCGAAATGAAAATACACTTACGTTAAAACATTTTGCGAGATGTTGAGTGCCACATTTTTTATCTTTTGAGCGAAAGTTATAATAGTTTTCTAGTACTCCGTTAGCGTAGTCACTTTTTATCAAAGTAAAGCAACGTTTATTTTAAATTTAAGTTACTTCACATATTTTTTTATGCATCACGAACCTATATGAGTTATTAACGATCGTAGTCATACGCACAGGAGCTGAACCATAAAAAGTATTGGAGTACCAAAACAAAATAATACATCGCTCATTTTTTTGGATAATCTCTCTTTTTACTACTATCTTTTTCACTGAGCAAGAAATGCATGTTTTATATGATTTGCACGGTGCCGTTTCCGTCTGACCTGAATGACGTCACATGGTGATCGAAGGTCACGGCCAACGGATATAGCAACTATAACAACGAGAACGCGCACCTTTGCAAGTTACGCGAGCTCAACTTTACTTAATATCTTGATGAGATTATATCATCTTACTTTAACGTCTTACTTAACAAACTCCTGAATGCTGATATCTTTCCATATATCTCAAGTTAGATTGTGTTTATTGTGTAATTTATTGTGTATTTATGTTAAGCTTCAGATTTCATCGATTTATCCATGAATCCATACTCCAGTGTCTCAAATATTTTATTAGATACTAATTAAATTTCACATATGTGAGAATATTTATTTTTGCGCCTCTTAAAATGTCAGTTTAATGTGCGGCAAAAACAACAGCTGTTTTCTTGTTTAGACAACAAGATCTTTGGATCATGTAGAAACAAGGTGTGATTCTTCATGTCATGACATACATCTCGTTTAGAATACGATAAAACCACTTTTCTTGAGAATTTGTCAATAACAAGAATGTATTCAATCATTTAAATTTTATCTTTAACACAATCTCTGTTGTCTCTATTTCGTAACATTTCTTTACGTTTCGGAAACGTATCTCAAACGCATTTCTGTCCAGTCACTTAAAAATTCTTCTTCATATATCAATTTTTTATATAACTGGTATTCTATCGTAAGTATGGAATTCTTTGCGTATCAAAGAAATTCTTCAAAAATCATCAATGAGAAGGATACCGAAAACTTCAAATTCTCGTTTGATACCAATTAATAAGCCGTAGTACACTCGCCGCAGGTGGCAGGGTCTCACGAGGATATCGTTCCACTGTCACTTCTGGAGACAGTTAAGGGAGGATCGTTATCCACCTCGTCGTCCTCCGATTCGCTGCACTCAAGAACAGGTGCCTGCATTGTTAGGATCTCAATGAGATCAAGACGGTAAGTGGTGCGCTTCGCATCACTTATTTAAAGATGAAGCTTTCGAGGAAAAGGACGTAGTATCTTTGACGTTGCGATCTACATGCGTTCACGATACTTCCCAGCTGACATCGCTGTCCCTTGTCTCTTCGATTCACGAGTGTCACTAATGCGGAATTTAACGGGTGTTGTGCCGTACAACGACAAAATGCCGCATCGTCCTTGACATTCGTCAAGCGCGTCGCGACAACTGATATAAAAATTGGTACGACTTGATCACACCCTTAAAGAGATCCGGAGCAGCCTTGAGAACAATCCAGTATAAATATTACAATTATCCCCACTTCCTCACGTAATACATTACGTTTTTGAACTGGAACGACGTCGGGAATCGAACACCTTCGCGAACAATCTGTCCTCATAAGATATGGAATGGCGGAAAACGAACAGCCGAACAATCGTATTGTCTCAGCCGATAGTGGCCTTTTTCGCGGCGTGAGAGAGGAAGACTAGCTCACAGCTCACTATCCCATACTGCGGTACACGCTAGCGGTTTTCTCTCGCGCGCCACCCCCTTGCGCCCGACCGTCCAACCCCGGTATTCCACCTTTTCTCTCTAGCTAGCACCATCAAACGCGCTGTCGCGCTCTCTCTCTTTCTATCATCGCGCAGGGTGTAATCGTCGTTTATCTCACTCACTCCTGTGGATGTTGTCCTTTTCCGTCTCTTCACCGTCCGTCGACATCGCCGTGAAAGGGAGCACATACACGCACATGGCGCCGCCGTTGTCAAGGCGACTGCGCCACTTTGTGGAGTACGTCGGAGATCTACTCCACCTCTCATCATTACAGCTTAGCAGTCCGTCATGTCCAGACTGCTCATGGATCTCTCGTGTCCCGTGAATGACAAATGACCGTGAAATCGAGATAAATGACGATGACGCATGCGATTTATTCATTCCCCAACGTGGTCGTGTTTTCAGTTTCTTCATCGTTGTACTTCTTGAGAAAAATGACACTACCGAGCTGCAGCCAAAGACGATTTGCAAATTTCTTGTCAAAACGCATCCTTTCATGAGTCTGTCTTTTTCTCTCGATGCATTTCTAAGATCGAAAAGAAAGCTGTAAGGTGAGACCGTAATGCATCTGTTTTTCTGAAATTACTTATGCTAACTATTTTTAGTCAAGCAAATTTGTTTTTAAACAATTATTTTTATCAAACTGTAATACTGTTTTTCTGTTTCCTGATATTTTATTAATTAAATTATTTACTAATTTTTGTTTATTAATTTTTGTTAACCTCTGGATGAGCATCCCTGTTTAATCAGCGAGATAACACGTATATACTCTAAGGGTATGTTTGCACTTTTGGGGCGGTAGGTTATATTGGTGTAACGGAACTGTGGATGAATGGACGGTTCGGAGAGACAGCATCGATTTGCACCGGGAGCCAAGCTAAACTTGCGTGACGAGCATGCGCTGTGCACAGGCGGAAGGCTTGAAAATCTAAGTGACCCACGTGGTTTGCTACTGTATGCACCGAGAGTTTGCATAATAAAAAATATGAGCGCGAGAGACTAATGCTTTTAATGGAGTCTTTTCATGCTATTTGTAATCTGATAATCGTCATTTTAATACAACTTTATGCTTGTAACACACTTTTACTTTTTATACAAAAGTTTAGAGTTAAAGATTCATGAGGCACGCGAAATAAAACCGTGCTTGTTAGTTTTATAAAAGATTAAAAGCTTTTAGGTACTTAAAGATTACATAAAGTACCCGGTAAAAAACATTTTATATAAAAAAATACACAAACATACAAATTATGTATAAAACATGTCTAAATATATTTTGAATTGTTTTCTTTTATTTGAATAATCTCTGTCAGTATATATAAAAGAAATAATAAAAAGAATAATTAAAAAATAATTTTTGCATTGTTTTTTTTACAAAAAGTAAAATAGTAATTAGTTTATATACAATATTCATAATCATATACATATAATTATATTTATATTATTACGTTTACATGTAATTACAAGTTTTCTCATTTTTTCAAAGTTTACTTTTCACAAAGAAGTAATACAAAAATTATTTTTTAAATTATGTTTAAATATTTTTATTATTTTTTCTATATATAAAAATAGAAATTACACAAGAAGTAGAAAACATATAGATATACAATTTGTATATGTATACAACAATATATATTTATGTACGTTTTTATATATAAAATTTTTCACTGAATATCTTTCAGACCTTTTTACAAAAATTATGTGCATCTAGAAAATTATATGGCTGTATATAAAGAATATAAAATACAAATAAAAGGTATTTTAAATATTTCAGAGTAATCTTAATATATTACGCTAGTAATTAAATGTTGCTATTGTAAGATATATTACTATTGTTAACAATTAACATGATTTTATTATATACACATGTTGTACATTTATTGATATACATGTACATATATTGATTTAGCCAAATATTCTCATAAGAAATATATATCATATATAAAGTTATTTTCTTATTAATATTCTAACTTAACTATTTATTTATAAGGCATTGTAGACATTACTTTATCATTTATGCGACAAAACATTGTATAATAACATTATTGTGTAATAATATTATATGGTGTATGACAGATTATACGTATTAAGTCCTCTTTTTTTTGCATTATTTAATTCATTGAATTTTTAATTAAATCATTCATTTTTTGGACAGTAGATCGATCTAATTGGATTAATGGAGTAGTAGATTTGTATTTGCGCATCAGAAGCGTAATTTTAATAACAAAATATACCTTTAAAATCTGTTGGAGGTCGAAATAAACTGCGGCTACTATTAATTGTTGTTTAATTACAAACGTAGAAAGAGTATAATATGTGAACAATATGAGAGTGAATGGACTTATCGCGTGCGGTACCAAGGACGGGCTTCTTCATCTTCTCTCGAATCCAGACGCCTTACAGGAGTACCAACGCCGTATAACAAAACTCTGTGTAATCATTCGCATGGACAGTATGAATTACATAAACGTAAATGTATCTAGATCGGTTTGTTATCAAATTATCTTACAAAATCAATCAAGTGAATAATTCAATAACTTTTAATTTATATTGCTCGTATTATTATTTTATTTTACCCAGCGAGAAATGACCCATCGAATCGATGTCAAATTGACGTCGAAAACGTATATCGAAAAGTAATTGAAATATTCATCGATCTCGATGGAAATGTGGTATCACTTTCGATGACTTTTCAATTCAGAATAAATCGATTTCGACTCGATATTGATTACTATTTCCTCACTGCAGCTATTATTAGAAAACATGATCTTTTTCTTGTATTATATATTAAAATAAATAAATATATTCACATTCCACTACTTATGTGTTTAATAGTATATCGAAAATATATCAAAAATTATCTATTTATTTCTCCCCAATATCTTTATTAGAAGAGCACAAAACTTACAATAGAAATAATTTTTACAATTAATTTATTTATCTAGATAGAATTGCACATATATGCACATTTATTATTACAAAAATATATTACTTAAGTCTAGGTAGAGTTGCACATATATGTATTTATTATCAAAAACATATATTATTTAAGTCGCTATTAGACAGAGTTGTACATATATGTATTTATAATTGCAAATATATATTATTTAAGTCTAGATAGAGAATATATATTGCACATATTGTATATTTATTATCACAAAAAAACAGATTTGACAGATTGACTTAGTGCAATTAACATAGATTGATTCAGTGTAATTAAGATTTAGGAAAATTTGTCATTGAATGAAGTTTGTCATTAATGCATTTTTTTACAAAGTCAATTCGTTTAAATTAAAAATAAATGATTAAAAGTAAAAGTAAATGGTTATTTTATATCCCAAGTAAATTGCGCCATAACTTGTTCCTAATATACTGATCATATGTACGGCAAAATATAAATAGTCTTGTATGCAAAATGTAAAAAAAGACATAAATTGTAAACAAATTAATATTAGAATTAGTAGAACAGATGTGTATTTAATTTTCTCTCTTTTATGAGTCTATATTTTTGAAATGTTTGACTTTGAGAATAAAATGTCTGTACAAAATCAACATCTCTAACAATAAGTTAAATAACTGTTAAATAGATATAATATAAACACTTGCTATGTTAAATGTCATAAATAGCATATAATAATTACTGATATACCCTTATGGAAAAATGCACTCAACTTTCGGTGTTAACCGTTAAAAAAACACCATAGAAAAACTCTTAAAGTTGGGAGTGATTTCGGACCGCCAATTGAAGGTTAACCATCATTTGAAGGTTAATCTTCAATTGGCGGTCATACCCAATTTTAAGGGTTTTTCTTTGGATGATGGTTAACCTTCAAGTGATAGTTAACCTTCAATTAATGGTTAATCCTTAAAAATGACGGTATAAACTCTAAAAATATAAATCCTCAAATGAAAGTAACAAATATGGCGTCCCAATGAAAATCTCTTAAGGGCTCCGCTCGCTGAACCGGACTCCTCGCCTCGACTCTCCCTCTCGGATGCTAGCTGCCGCAGCTCTCCCTTTCCTGGCGGTGAGCTCTCCCTGGTGATCCGACTCTCGCTCGGTTGGTCTCCAGAACACGCGCCGCAACGATCAATCCGTTAAGAAAGAGGTAACAGACTCGACACGTTCGAAGAAACGCAAGCAAGTGCGGCCATGACACCTAACGAGTGAGGAAAGAGGTGGGGCCGGCAGGGGCTCTTTGAGAGTGGCAACTCGCGCATCGCGCCATCTAATGTGAAACGATCGGGCGTTGTAAAACGCGAAAAGAATTCGAGCGCAATATCTGAACAAATTATTTAATTTTTAATAAGTCCAATTATTAATATTTATTTTCATAATTAAACTTATTTTTTATTTTGATAAATGTAAATACCTTATTGTATTAATATTTAATATTAATAATTTAATTAGTTGCTTAATTTAACTTTTTGTTTAATAAATGAGCGGATGTAGTACTGAAAATGTACCTGTTATATAATATTTTAATTTTCAAAATTGTCAAATTACAAACAGGAATTTTGTTGTGACTTTTACAGTTATAAAGTAACTATTTAATAGAAATGGAAGCCTAAAAAAATTAATATTGTAACGCAATTATTATAATGCTCAAATCATAAAATATTTACATTATCCATGCTGCCAATACAATATAATTTTTTATTCATATTGTATTTTATATAATGGCAAGTTATTATATATTTGACAGGCAAATCAAAATAGCTTCGAATCGATATCGAAATGATGAAATATCGATGTCTTAACAAAAAATACATAATTTACCTGTTTACAGTCTGGCGCGATGAATGTATGTCACAAATAATCTCTTCTTTTAAAAAATGTTATAAAGCACAAACATCGAAATAAGCTCCAAATTTCGAGCATTATTTCGATATGGATGTAATATCGATGATTTCGACGTCAATTTGACGTCGATTCGATAGGTCATTTCTCGCTAGGGTATATATTATTACACAAAAATTGCTTATACCAGAGAATAATATTTGCATAAATACTGCCTATCTAAAACAAAAAAATATTTAGCTAATTTATTCCATAAAATTTGATATTGTCTTAATGCGATGTAAAACATAGACATTGAGAAACAATAAGATTCAAATTGCAAATAATATAATAAAATATGCTTAACTGTAATATTTTCCCTGTAATATGCTTAATATTTTTTGCTTTTTTTAAATTAAAGTATCATAGTTTTAAATCCAGTATTTTTTATTCTTTACACAATATACAGAACATGTAAAGATGATAATATACAATTTGAATTAAAATAATGATATACATTTATATATCTAATTGATATTTCTTATACCATGTAAAACATAAAGCACTGCTTACATTAGCTTCACAATCAATGCAACTACAATTTTGGAGCCTTTTATTGTTATTTCTACCGCATGTACCGTTATTCAAAAAATTTAATTATACCAAATTAATACCAAACAACAATTAATACCAAAGTGATCCAATGCATGATTAATTTGGTTTCTGAGTGATAAGCTGCTTTCCGCATAGGGACATGTCGTAAACGTGAATTTCATTAATAATGTCTTGGTCTGTATAAAGGCAGGTAATTTGAAGATATGAGAACACCATCTTGAGTGAACACCATGTCAAAGTCCATTTAATTTGTGGTTCGCATAATATGCGAGTGAGAATATATTAAAAATTTCTATAATTAGCAGTATACAAGTGCAAAATATATATTAAATATTTTGAAAAAAATAATTATTTATAGGTAATTAGAAGCCAATTTAAGATTTTCATAGAAGTAAATCTTTTCACTAAGCGTTTTGTGACACACACACACACACATACACACACACACACACACACACACACACACACACACACACACACACACACACACACACACACACACACACACACACACACACACACACACATTATTTTATTAATGCTATATATTAATACTGTACGTACTAATATATTCTGAATACAAAAAATTAATTCAAAAAAACACAATGAGTTTTTTTTAAATATGTCGCAAATTATAGAAAATACAAAATTTAATCTTATTTATCAATTTTTGTAAAGTTTTTATAATTTTGTACTTATTAATTTTTCCATAAAGTCATTTCTTTTTATCATATCTATATAATATTATAGCATTAATTGTTTCAAAAAATCTAAAATATGCCGCGTTTACCATCTACGTAATGCAATTCTATCAAGGAAGCTTTTATGAATATGAAAGGAGCGCGACCTAGGAATTATCAAGAGCATCTGTGATGGTATAAGTCGAGAGCTTAAACAGACGGAAGCTTCCAACGGATGCTGAGCAGTCGATAAAGCAGCAGGGTATAACTATGTTGCAGCTCCCTTGCCCTCGAATGGAGTGACAATATACCTATTGTCAACCTACAAAGTATATGTCTTCTCATACAGTGGTCTCAGAAATAGCCAACACGCGAGAATGACTTGAGCGAATATGTGCTAAGTACACTTCTTCTAGAAGCATGTCGAGTAGGTCACAAATAGGCCAGCTGAAGAGTATGCTTAATCAGAATAGCATTGCGCGAATTTACGAAATAGTAAATTTTAATTTTGGAAGTTTCTACCTTATCAACGTTGGAATTATATTTATTAGAAAAATAAAAAAGTTAAAAATAAAAATTAATTATTTGAGAAGTCATAAACATTTTAGATCTCAAAAGAATTTTTTTTTAATAAAAAGTTTGAACAATTGTTTTTCTGTGCTTAATTGTACAATTTAATAAAGGTGGTATTATCTGATAATTTAACACAATAAATTCAATTGTATATATTTCTATAATAAATATAATAACTTTTTGTCTTGTAAAAGCTTATATCAACATTGTCAATTACAAAAGAAATATACCTACATAATAAAAATCATAATAAAATCACAATAAAAATTGTATAATATATAATATGAAATATATTAATAATTTAGGCCTGTGTTCCAAAACCACAATTTTAATACTCGAGCTATCTTTGTCGTTTTATCTTTGTTACTTACAGAAAGTTAAACAAGGTCACAGCGCGCTTATAGCACTAAGAGCGTAGTTCTGAAACGCAGCCTAAGTAATTATGAAGAGATAGGGAGTCACTCCCAATTTCAATAATTTTGAAATACGTTATCAATTAAGGTCATTACATAGAGTAATATTGTAAAGATTGCAGTCGGCGCTCGTTGTTTATTAAAAAGATACTAACAAATGTAACTGAGAAATATAACAGTTTGTGTCAGTACTAAGGGAAGTCATTTGCTGATATGTACGTGTATAAACGGTACACATGTAGACAGAAGAGAGGCTATCGCAAGCAGAGGTAAGTAGGGATGGGGTGGTAGCCCCTCCACCGCCTACATGTGTACTGTATATGCACACATATCAGCAAATTACTTTCCTTAGCACTAAAATAAACTGTTATATTTCTTAAACTTTTTTGTTAATAACAAACAATGACCGCCGGCTAAAACCTTTTGACGGTTACTCAGAATGATAACCTTGATAACATACCTCAAAATGATTGAAATCGGGAATGGCTCCCTATTTCCGCATAATTATCAAATATTTCTTAAAATAGTATCTTATATTTTTATTAAATTTTTATTATCTGTCAAAATAAATATTTCCAAATATTGCTTCTTCTGATACTTTGCATTTAATTATTCAGTTTTTGTAAATTCTTGAAAAATTATTTAGTTAATAGTATTCTGTTTAATTATTTTTAATCTATAAATTATACTTTATCAAAATTGAATTATAATCAATTATTGCCTGTGTACGTTAATTAATCTTAAAGATAAGAAAATTAAAATCCCTTTTCTCGACATCGGCACTCGATGTTTAAAACTCTTCCCCTCGACATCGACGCTTGACGAAATTACCGATCTGACGAAATTACCGATTGTACATTTTACGTTGCCCGCGCTGCACGAGCGCTGAACCCTGTGAACCGTCGAGACGGAAAGCCAATAGCGTGGCTGATAGAATAAAAGGGGGTGAGGCAACGGAACAACTGCGATATCTCGAGGACTCTCCCGTCGATCTTCGACGAGATCGGTCCTGCGTGCGTAAGCGATCAGCTGTCTGCCGGTTTTCGGCCAGTGCGTGCGTAAGCGATTTCGCCATATATCGTCAACGTTGTATTTAAGTGGACGGCACTTGTCAGCGTTGTATTTAAGTGGACGGCACTCGTCTAGATATTGTCAGCATTGTATTTGAGTGGACGGCACTCGCCTAGATATTGTCAACGAGCTGTGTGGTCCGTTTTGTGACAAACAGCGATACGACTGTAACGTAAGTTCAATATACTGCTTATCTCTCTACTTTTCTTTCTGACTCTCGCAAAATTCCTTGGGTCTTCCGACGGAACTCCCCTTGTATTGTTTCATGTTTAGAATAAACTGCTAGCCGACCGCGGCATATCAAAAGAATCGAGTACGAGTTTGTTAGTTCTTATAAACTAACTGGCGCCCAACTAATAAAGTCACTGTCGTAATTATTCAGAGCCCTGGCAGCCCTTGACCCAGGCCGCGCCAGGTGTCGGTATTATTCGTCAATTTGTCAAAAGAATAACGCCGGTCTCATTTGGCGCCCAACGTGGGGCGACGTCGGCAAATTTTGTCAATTGTAAATCATTTGATAATTGTAAATTATAATTATGCTGGCAATTGTGAAATACTGGCTATGGTAAAATGCTTGTAAGAATTTTGATAATTGTAAATTTTGTTAATTGTGGAATTTTAATAATTATAAATTTTGTGAGTAACTCAGGAGACTGAGATCCGAAGGAATTTATTTGTAAAGTCGAGCATGACGAGAAGCTGTTCGGATTGTAATAGTTCAGAGAACAATAGCTGCGGAATTCGCTTGCGTGCGACTGAATAAGAAATATAAACATCGAGAATCCTTGACAACACCGGCCGCTCTATCTCGTCACGTTCGACTCTCTTTCACTTAATGCTTGAATAATATTCTACAGCGCTTTCAAATTTCGCCTATCGCTTATCGCTGCTGCGTTATTTTCAAATTTTCTGTGGCAATAACATATTTCGCCTACCGCTTACCGCTTCTGCGTTATTTGATCAATCGTTAACTGATTTGAATAATATTTCGCAACGCTTTCAAAGTTTCTTTTATAACAATAATTTATTTTGCTTGTTGCTTATTGCTTGTGTGTTATTTATTATTTGTTAATTGAATTACACTAGTTTACAAAATAAAAAAATTTTTCTGTACATTTAATGCCACTATTTTTTTCCTATGTATTTTGGCCCACTAAACACAAAAATCACCTATAAAAATTTTTGTATGGATAGGTTTTTGAGATATGAATTTTTGAATTTTTTTTCGGAGATAGTTTCACATTTTAGGCCATATCTCGACTTAGAAACGTACGATTGGGTCGCACAAGCTCTCATTGTAAAGGTAATCAAATCCCGAACAATCGCCTTTTACATTGTTTTCCAATCGGTTCAGTAGTTTCAGTGTTATGGGCCAAAATATGTGAAAAACGTCGATTTTTTGGGCCAAAATAAGAGTAGAAAATTCACTCTATCGCCATGCAAAAATAGAAAACGTCAAATTATGTCCAGTTTCTTATTGTTTACGTGTAGGTCGTACTTTTACGAAGAAAACTAGCTGTGGATGAAGAAAATCTATCGATAAATACCGGAGTTATGAGCAATTGAGTGAAGGTACAAAAAATCAAATTTTACTCTGTTTTTGTATTTTTCCCTTATTTATATAGAAAACGTTTGAATATTACATGCGTCGATTAGAAATAACACTAGTGTACAAAATAAAAAATTTTTTCTGTAAATTCAATGCCACTATTTTTTTCCTATGTATTTCAAGATATAAATTTTTGGATTTTTTTAGGAAAAAAATAGTGGCATTGAATTTACAGAAAAAATTTTTTATTTTGTACACTAGTGTTATTTCTAATCGACGCATGTAATATTCAAACGTTTTCTATATAAATAAGGGAAAAATACAAAAACAGAGTAAAATTTGATTTTTTGTATCTTCACTCAATTGCTCATAACTCCGGTATTTATCGATAGATTTTCTTCATCCACAGCTAGTTTTCTTCGTAAAAGTACGACCTACACGTAAACAATAAGAAACTGGACATAATTTGACGTTTTCTATTTTTGCATGGCGATAGAGTGAATTTTCTACTCTTATTTTGGCCCAAAAAATCGACGTTTTTCACATATTTTGGCCCATAACACTGAAACTACTGAACCGATTGGAAAACAATGTGAAAGGCGATTGTTCGGGATTCGATTACCTTTACAATGAGAGCTTGTGCGACCCAATCGTACGTTTCTAAGTCGAGATATGGCCTAAAATGTGAAGCTATCTCTGAAAAAAAATTCAAAAATTCATATCTCGAAAACCTATCCATACAAAAATTTTTATAGGTGATTTTCGTGTTTAGTGGGCCAAAATACATAGGAAAAAAATAGTGGCATTGAATGTACATTTTGGCTGTAAACTAGTGTTATTATTCATCTGTCACCTGAATTATTTAATTGCTATTTGAATGTGTGTTATTTATTATTTGTTAATTAATTTATTATCTATCTGTCACCTGAATTATTATGTGCTTATTTATTTATTGTAATTTTGCGTTATTACCTACTCGCTTATTTAATTTAATTAAATTGTGAATCTTGGCCCGATTATAAACGTAAACTCGAAATATTGATAAAGTCTTGGCAAGACAAATCGTTGAGGAGTAAGTCCGGAAAACTGTAAACACGATAATTACATGTGTCAATAACGATGTCGGGATTCGGTAATTTATTCTGTACGCGTTCGGTCAACGGATTTATATCGCTATGAAGTGTTGACGGGGCACATACTTATGTGTTGTTATTGAAAGTCGACAGCATTCCGGTGGCTTGAGTTTGTCTCAGTCACTGACTGATAATAAATATTACATGTTGTTGTCGAAAGTCGACGACATAGCGCGAGTTAGTAAAATAAATTGTCAAATTAAGCATTGGCATAATTATCGAATAATTAAACCGAAACACATAATTATTATCAGATAGGGCCCTAGCAAGATTAACGTAGTTTAACGCCATGACGTCTATGTTTATTTCGCCACCTAAACGAACGACCAGAGCCGGAACGAAATTAATAGAAACGAGTAATAAAAAACCGTCAAACGACCAGAGTTCACAAATGTCGCTCAATAAAACGTTTCCAGGGGGGGACGCGTCGAACGTAGACTTACAGATCGGGCCCATCCCGTCGCAAACCATCGAGGACGCGGGGGGTGGAGAGCTCGCTCGCCGCTCGAGACTCGAACATGGCCGCTTTGACACAGCGAGCCATTGGTGCCATTCCCAAAATCATTCGGGGGGGTACGCCAGTAGGTAAAGGAAGAGGTTCGCGAGGGCCGACCCCGACATTTAACGAGAATCCGCGTTGGCAATCATTAGAAATGACGCTCGGGACTGTGGCGACGAGACTAGACCATCTTGATATAAAATATGCACGCGTCGAGACTCTCGAAAATAAAATAGACCTGCTTTTGCAAAAATTAAATATGTTGGGTAATGAAGCGCCGTCCAACTTAGCGTCTAGAAGGGAAAGCGCGGCGCGTGGAATAACAGCGAATAACGAGACAACTAATTCCGCGTACACTAGCGACGAAGAAGACAACGAAGTAGAAGTTAGTCAGATCAATACCGAGTCGTCAAAAACGGCCGGAAATAGGCAACAAAGTAACCTAATCGACATAAATAAAAAGATACAGATGTTATATCAAAACGTACGTGGGCCACCGCGAGAAAGACCGGTGAGCCCCCCGGGAGCTTTCGTACCGTATCGTTGGGAGAGCGGACAGAGAAATCGGTACGCGTAGAATCGTCGAACGGCTCACGGAATATTGACAAAGAGACACAACGGGCAAATCAAAATACGCGAGAAATAGTGTACGGAACCGAGCTATTTGGTAATAACAATAGCATGTTAATTAATAACCCGCAAGCTGCGTCATACCCTCGCCGCGTAAATTTTCGGGCAGAAAACCTAATAAATGACAGTCACCGAAATTCGCAATTTATGAATACGGAACGGGGCAATCGACGAGCTAATAGATTCATAGTCGCGGAGATAACCCCCGAAGGTGAACTAGTAAATCAAGAAAATGTAACTGACGAGGAATATCGTCAAATGCGAAATAGATCTGAAACAGAACATGGCGAGACCCGTGCACCTGACTTCAGATCCTGGCGCGAACAACGATCGCCATCGATTAGGAGGGGAGTTCTATCGTGGCGTAGTAGCGAATCGGACGATAGCGACGTTGATGCTCGAGGAGCTGACGGTTATCAACATGCGCGAGTTCAAAGGAACGCCTCGTCAAAAAATCGGTCCGGTGGTAGGGAAAATAATTCGCCCGCGTACGACCGCGAACTTGAATCGGCCATGAAAATCGGCCGTATTGTCAGAAATTGGAATCTCACGTTTCCCAAAACAGAAAAAGATCCGGAACAATTTTTATTAATTTTGAAAGATCAGCTAAGCGTGAGCGGAATAAAGAAGGATTTGTTTGTTCCTTGCCTGTCAAGCGTCTTTGAGGGACCGTATAGAGCTTGGTATCTATTAAATAAACAACGTTGGAAAACGTGGAAAGATTTTACACGCGCTTTTCGTTTTCAATGGGCGGTGAAGAGGACGATGGAGCACTCTTTCTGGAAGTCTGTAACTTAAAATTCGAAAAAGGGGAAACTCTAGCGGAGTTTACTTGTCGAGCACGTCTCATTTTTGAAAGAATGCAGAGTCCACCGTCATTTCGCGAACAGTTGAAACAAATTCTCGTCAAATTTAATCCAAGATTAACCTTTGAAGTCTTAAATTTACCTATCCGTGATTACGACGAATTCTTACACTACTTAAATGAGCGAAATTATCTATATAATCGTTCAGTCGAAGCTCAAAAGGGAGGCGCGCGGAAGATCCCCTAAGTCGGATTTGAGGTGTTTGCAAGATGACACCGACGAGTCCGATATTCAGTCCGTCGAGGGCGGGAAGTAGCGACGAAGAGAGAGTACAACCGAGCTGAGGGCGATAGAAACAAAACCGCGTAATGTTAAAAGGGAAAATAATTCGACAAACAACACAAAGACATTAGTAAAGCAGAGGCTTGAAAAAAATATAGCGACCTTCAAGAAAGCCGCGAATCGTCGACAGACGCTCCGAACGAACAATCACCGGCTCCTCAAGCAAAGCCTGCCCGAGACCTTACTAAAATATTTTGCTATAACTGCGGTGAGATGGGACACACGGCGCGTTTTTGTACCGCGGAATGGCAAGTCTTGTGTCATATTTGTTTAAATAAAGGCCACGTGAATAAAGATTGTCCAACGCGGTCGGGAAACGAGCAGGGCCGGCAGTAATCCCCCCTCGGGCTACCGCCACAAAAGGCCCGATCGAGGGAGAAAAATCAAAATTTAACATAGAACAAATAAAATCCTTAGATAAACCAGAAACACGTGCCGGTACACCTAAATCAAATCAGCCTCCGGTTATAGTAGCTGACGTTAATCACGAGACAGTACAATTAGATCTATTAGAAACGCTCTCAAGTGATCCGGAATGGTCCGAGGATGAAATCGACCTGGAATTGGTCAATTCAGACGAACAACCCGCGGAAATTATTCAGTTGTCAACGTTGACGACTAACGAGACATCAGACGTTGGGAACAGGGAAACAATTGAAAGTCAAACTAGGTCAGCAACTATCTGTGACAAAGATTGGTATGATGTAAAACGCGAACTCATAAGCAAACAACCTGATAGGTTCGCGGATTGGAAAATCGAGAATGACGAGTTGTATTATCATAGACCAGACTACGCGAAAATGCTAACCGATGACGAACATCCGTGGAAAAGAGTAGTCAGACCAACTGAGGTTCTCGAAATTCTGCGGGAAAACCATGAAACTCCACAGGCAGGGCACCTAGGTAGAGATAACACATACGACAGAATACGACAGAATTACTACTGGCCAGGCATGTCGCAGGACGTAAAATCCTTTGTCGAGGACTGCGACGTGTGCATGAAAGTCAAGTTTAATCAGAGGCCACTAAAGGGACCTTTGACGACAAGACCTCTACTCACACCGTGGGCGCAATTGTCAATCGATACGGTAGGGCCGTTTACTCGTTCGAAGAAGGGGAACGTATACATAATTGTCGTGCAGGACCTTTATACGAAGTTTGTCGAACTATTCCCAATACGTAAGCAAACCGGTAAAAATGTCGTTAGAATCTTGGAGACGGTATTCGATAAATGGGGAATTATTCCCGAGTCAATTATTACAGATAACGGTACCGAATACGTAAACAAAGACGTCAAAGCATTTCTTACAGCTAAGAAAATAAATCACATCACTACCCCATTAGCGCACCCTCAAGCAAATCCGGTAGAACGCGTCAATAGGACAATAAAACCAATGATCGCCGCGTTCATAAAAGATAGTCAAAACGAATGGGATAAAGATTTGTCAAAACTTCAACTCGCCTACAATACGGTACCACATGCCGGTAGTAGAGTCACGCCGTTCTACTTAAATTACGCGCGAGAAGCAAACATAAGCCAGCGGAGATGTTTCGTCGATGGTAATGAGGAGATAACGGACGACCTGGTCAAACACTGGGTTAAAAAATTGAGTAAATTCGACGAATTACGACATCAGGTCGAAAACCAGTTGAAATCATACTCCGACAAACGTCTTGCCAAGGCTAATTGTGACCGAACGAAACGGTTTGACTTAAATATCGGCGCGGAAGTTTATTATCCGAATAAAAAATTAAGCAATAAAGCCGGAGGGTACTCAGCTAAACTGGGCCACCGGTATCTTGGCCCAGCATTTGTAAAACGAATGATCGGGCCAATGATCGTCGAACTGGCAGACAAAGCTGATAAAACCGTCGGCAAATACTATGTAACGGATTTGAAAATTCCTCGGCGGAGTCTACGCAACTCTTAAACTTTGCAGGCCATTCGACAGGACTCATCTGTAATCGACAGAACATCATGGACGGCGGAGACGACGAAATCACGTCGAGCCTGGAGGAGCTGCTCCAGCGAAAATTAGAGATCGAGGAGCAGGTCAAGGCCCTTCTAACGAAACCGCATCCTCAGCAAGGATCATCCCTTGCAAACATCGTCGAAATGGAAAAGGGAGTCGAAGACAACCGACGATCCTAGGGCATTGGTCGCCCTTTCGGTAGCCGTAATGCCACTTCCACTGGCAAAATGCTGTCCTTTGACGAGTTGCTGAAGGAACTCGGCGTCTCGGAACTTCCTGATGCCACGGGCGGGAAAACGCCGTTGTATTTCGCCGATTGTAGAATAATCGGCGAAGGCATGCTCAAAGACCTCATTATTAAACGGGCTAAACTCCTAGTCGAACGAATGCAATCAACTAAGGTGGATCGTGGCACTCAAACCTTCGTCACCTCCGTAGGCAAAAAGCACGTCGCTGTATGCGTCAACTGCCGCTCAAGGGAGCATCATTTCAAAGATTGCACTGTCCTATCGTCCCGGACTCTGTCAGGTCTGCGGGGCCGATGGATTCGACACCGACGACTGCGTCTACCCACATGGGATAGAACACGAGCTCGCCCTCAACCGGTGCCCCGGATGCGCTACGGACTTGTCCCTCTATTGCCCGGAATGCCTGGACTGCAATATCCGCTACGGAGACATCGTCGACTGGTTGAGACTTAATTACGCAACCTGGCCTACAGCATTGATACCCAAAGACCACAAATATCTGGTCAACGAGGACACAGAGATCCTGAAAAGGAGAGTCAAGGCTAAATTCGACGACTCCACAGACTATCCAAACCGCGTACGCGCCTTCCTAATTCGGGAGAACGCCCTTTCCTGCGCACCGGTCGTCGCCAACCCCGCTGCACCATCGGCAAGAGAGTTGTCAATAGAAAAGAACCTCCTTGCGATTCAAGCGGTATGCACAAGAAAACGCTGGATGAGATCATGCGGAAAAGGCCGGAAATGCGAGACGCGGAGGAAATTCACGTCTTAGTACCCACCAAGTACAAGAAGAGGACGTAGGCTACCCTCCTCATGAAGACTTCGACGACCAATGTTAGACATTTTGTTCTAAATATCTTGTCTTATATGTTCGCTTTTCAGAGTTTATTATTCACCGTAACTATTGACAAATCTAATTTACGTTGCTTCGGTGAATCTAGCGAATTTAATTTAAGTAAGGTCGTCGAATCAAGTATAGATAAGTCTTCCGTTGTGTTCTTTCGTCTTACTTAGCAAATAAGTATTACACGATTATAAAGCATTATAAAGCGTAATTAGGTTACCGCGACTTCGAATACATTTGTCACCGAAATGTGCCATTTCCAGCCTCATTCACCAACATCCCTTCCTCAATTTGCTGGAGTCAGTGAGAGGGGTCATACCCATAACCCATGGGTGAAGGGGAGATTTTCAGGTGACTATGAGCTGAACAGCAGAACGAAGACACACGGCTCGTGCGAAGTCCTCCGAACATCTTGTTCACGATGTCAAGGTTCGAGGGAGGGGAGTGTGACAGGAAAATTAAAATCCCTTTTCTCGACATCGGCACTCGATGTTTAAAACTCTTCCCCTCGACATCGACGCTTGACGAAATTACCGATCTGACGAAATTACCGATTGTACATTTTACGTTGCCCGCGCTGCACGAGCGCTGAACCCTGTGAACCGTCGAGACGGAAAGCCAATAGCGTGGCTGATAGAATAAAAGGGGGTGAGGCAACGGAACAACTGCGATATCTCGAGGACTCTCCCGTCGATCTTCGACGAGATCGGTCCTGCGTGCGTAAGCGATCAGCTGTCTGCCGGTTTTCGGCCAGTGCGTGCGTAAGCGATTTCGCCATATATCGTCAACGTTGTATTTAAGTGGACGGCACTTGTCAGCGTTGTATTTAAGTGGACGGCACTCGTCTAGATATTGTCAGCGTTGTATTTGAGTGGACGGCACTCGCCTAGATATTGTCAACGAGCTGTGTGGTCCGTTTTGTGACAAACAGCGATACGACTGTAACGTAAGTTCAATATACTGCTTATCTCTCTACTTTTCTTTCTGACTCTCGCAAAATTCCTTGGGTCTTCCGACGGAACTCCCCTTGTATTGTTTCATGTTTAGAATAAACTGCTAGCCGACCGCGGCATATCAAAAGAATCGAGTACGAGTTTGTTAGTTCTTATAAACTAACTGGCGCCCAACTAATAAAGTCACTGTCGTAATTATTCAGAGCCCTGGCAGCCCTTGACCCAGGCCGCGCCAGGTGTCGGTATTATTCGTCAATTTGTCAAAAGAATAACGCCTGTGTACGTTAATTAATCTTAAAGATAAGATAAATACGTTTATTGTATACTCCCCTCAGGGTTGCAAGGCGTTTTGTAGGGACGTTCCCAACCCTTTATTCAATTCTCATCCAATACTACTCTTCTCCTCTCACTTAACCCTTTGGACCAACGGCTTAACGTCTCTTTCTGAAAGACGGAGCCTAGTTTGCTTCGCACAAGAGCCCATTTTGCACGGAGGGCGCAGCTTTCGGAAAAAACTTTCCATGTTTACATGGCTCTAGTAGACTCGAACCTGATTCCTCAGATTACGAGTCTGGCGTTCTACTACTAGACCACACTGCCGTTCTGTGTACGTTAATTAATTTTTTAATTTAATTTCTTTTGTGAGATATCTAGAAATATTTCTAGTGTTCCACGTATTTATCGCCTCATGTCCATGTACCAATATCTTTTGTAGTATTCAGATTTTACAAATACACACATACTTGTAAACAAGATTCTCAAAAATTATATAAGATCTCAAAAATTAATTAAATGTCAATGGCTGCTAATTAAACACAGCTCTTTCCTAATTTCAGTCAGCATATCTTTTTAAATGTATACTGTCACTGATGTTATTATCTCTTTAAATATATAATAATGTCTATGTCAGTGTTAAAAACACATAGTAAATACATATGTAAATACATATGTAAATTACTAAGCCAAAATCAATTACATAAGACTTATGAAATATCGGTTTTATCGAGGGTTTTATGTCTTTGCGGTGTACTATCTAAATTCCATTGACGCGAAAAAGCAATCAACATCGTTCACGATATCGCATCGATAACAAAATTACGTACGACATTTGATTAGGCAATATAACGAAGTAGTTATTTTGACGGTCAAAATTTAATTTATTTTCGCAGCAAAAAATTTAAAAAACGATAAAATCATTGGTCGCTTTTATGCAATAGATTAACTCTTAATGTGTAATATACAATATATACAATATATTGAACTGTGAATACATTTATTGAATTAATCAGTGATGCATTAATAAATATCTTATAAAAATATCATACGTAATTAATTTGTTTGTATAACGCTAAAACGCTGAATAAATATCAAAATAATTTTAATGTAATTTTATTTCAAATTAATTTTAAATAGAAATTTTAAAGAAAAAATGTTTTAAAAAATAAGGTTTTAATGTAATTTATATTTAACAAAGACTAATTTTATTAATTGCAATAACTTAAAATATTTTTATTAATTTATTAAATTAATTATTACATTAATATTGCTCGTTCTTACTTTTACTTTAAATACTTCATCATAAATTTTTTAAGGATTGTTACGTTTAAATATCTTAACATAACACATATAGTCATATAAACTCGTCACAAAAATTAAAGGAACACTTAAATTTTCTTAAAAACTAGGCAAAATTTGAGCAGCTGTATCTTCGTTAAAAATGAACAAAATTTAAGTTTAAAAAAAGGGTTTCAAAGCTTGAAATCTCTACTTTCAGAAGATTACTATTTTTTTTTAGTTTCTGTGAGTTTGGTAATTTTTACATATAGAAAACCACGAGCTGGACAAAATGGGAAATTTTCTTCTCACTTTGTGGGCCTGTCACGTGCTCAAAAAAATCCTGCGAAATTTTTTGACTTCCCAATGTGAAAGCTCGAAGTTTTCCCTACAAAATCTTTTTTTAAAAATGTTTCTACGATTTTTTGTTACTGAGTTAACGCGGATTGAATAAAAAATGAGCATTTTGACTTTGATTGCTCATAACTCCGTTAAAAATCATCGTACCGCAATTCGCAAAATGGATTCTTAAAGCTAAAACTTTGCTCTATCAAGTCGTATAATCGCCAATTTTTTCATAAAGATGTTTGGATACATTACAAGTGAGTAAAGATGTCGTAAAAATTTGCAATTCTTTACTTTCTTATTTAGATCCAAAAAACAATTGTGCAAAACAACAACAAAAATTTATTGTTTACGTTTTTTTGTACTTTTAAATATCCTACATTTAAAAAAAATTTGCCGAATAGCTATGAGATTTTCTTCATGGTGGCCACTATGGTTTTACGGGGCAAAACGTACAAAAAATTGTGAAATTGCTTAATTTCAGTAAAAATCAAGAAAAAAAATTAAAAATAACGTCTGGCAGACGTTGAAAAACTGTTTTCAATTACGCTGACAATACATTGAAGATGAGTAAGTGTCAGCATAAGCGACTTTTTTATAAAAAATTAATGTTTTGTGTTTTAAAAATTTGAAAAAATACCGCCGGCATTAGCGTTACCCAAAGCATACGAGGAGGTTGTCTGGTCGGATTTACGCTTTGTTATGCGCGCGTTTGCGTGCGTATGTGTATGTGTGTCATTCAACTGAGACCCCGCGACTCGTCGCTTTCGCAGTATTTTATGACTCTAAACTTATTTATGACTGTGTGTGCGTGCGCTTGCATGCGTGTATGTGTATGTATGCATGCGTACATGCGTGCGTGTGTGGGTGAGTGGATAGATGGTCATAGGTGTTAAAATAAATTTTTTCAAATTTATACCAGTATAAGCTAGAAAGACTTTTTTTAATAAAAAATTAATGTTTTGTGTTTTCGAAATTTGAAAAAATTCATTTTACCACCTACGACCATCTATCCACTCACCCATACACGCACGCATGTACGCACGCACACACGCATACGGAACACACACATACATACACATACATACAAACACGCGCGTGTGCGCGCACGCATACACAGTCATGAATGAGTTTGGAATCATAAATACTGCGAAAGCGACGAGTCGCGGGGTCTCAGCTGAATGACACACATACACATACACAAATTTTTTGTGTTTTTATACTAAATGAAAGTAGTTTTTATGATTTTTCTTAGATTTTTATCTCTACTCATACTTAAATTATAGATTTAAAAAAAAATGCAGTTTAAAATTTGGAAAATTTCAAATGCCTGTAACTTTAAGAAGAAAAAGGATAATGTAAAAAATAAAGTAGTCTTTCTCTTCGTTTTTCACTGAACTTTTCGAAGAAAATATCGAAAAAATGTTTAATGGGCAATATGACTGTTTTTTTGTTTAGGATTGAAGCAAAAAATGTTTGTTTTTCTCAGTGCGACCGTTTTGATTTTTTTCAAAAAAATCTCACAAATTCTAGACTTAATTTCGAAATTTTTTAGACCTATAAGAAAATGGGATTCCAATAACTTTGATTTTTTAAGGGACTTTTTCTTAATTTTTTTTAAAAATAATTTTTTTAAAATAAGATCGAAATTTCAGGATTGCTGTCTATAAATTTATCAAATTTTTTGATAGCCATCGGTAGAGTCTATCTTATTTAAAAAAAATTATTTTTGAAAAAAAAATTAAGAAAAAGTCCCTTAAAAAATCGAAGTTATTGGAATTCCATTTTCTTATAGGTCTCAAAAATTTCGAACTTAAATCTAGAATTTGTAAGATTTTTTTTAAAAAAATCAAAACGGTTGCACTGAGAAAAACAAACATTTTTTACTTAAATCCTAAAAAAAACAGTTATATTGCCCATTAAACATTTTTTCGATATTTTCTTCGAAAAGTTCAGTAAAAAACGGAAAGAAAGACCACCTTGTTTTTTACATTATCTTTTTTCTTCTTAAAGTTACAGACATTTGAAATTTTCCAAATTTTAAACTGCATTTTTTTTTAAATCCATAATTTAAGTATGAGTAGAGATAAAAATCTAAGAAAAATTATAAAAACTACTTTCATTTAGTATAAAAACACAAAAAATTTTCGGCCAAATCAAAAATGGTCGAGGACATTCATCGGTTGAGTTGGCATGAAATGCCCCATATACACCCTTTATATTTAATATTGATTTTTAATGTACACTTCAATGTACTTCAACGTAATTCATCAATTCACAAAGATGCAGTAACACAAGACAATTAAACTAATTGTAAGATAAATTTAAATTTTATAAAATTTGTGATATAGCTATAGTTACGTTAAAAACCTATAGTTACGTTATTGAATCTATAGTTATGTATAACTAAATATTATTATTGTTTGCCGCATATTATCGAAATGTCTTCTTGATAAATTGCAACGCATTAACAAATAATTATTATAATGTACCAAGCTTAATAGCAAAATACTTTTCCATATTGCAAGATAATTTAAATTAAAGAACACAGGTAAGTGTCCAGCAAACATATAGATGGTTCCACAGTGGAATAAATTCTTAATTCTACGACCTATGTATATTCCTTAATAGAATCGCTAAATTAATTGATGTATTAGTAATGCTCTTCACAAACCACATTGCGGCGAAAGAATAGAGAGGCCAAATTATAGAACACCAATACTTCAGTTTCCATTCCTAAGTATGTATTCCAAGTTTATTTTGCCAACTGTATAAATTCTACATACTTCTTATTACCTAATAATAATAGATATAATTTAAAGTACATGCTCGTGTTATCTGGGTATAAATATCTTTTATTAAATTAATATAAAAATTTACTCCAATAAAAATGGATTTGGCGCAATTTTTCTAATTTTATTATATTTTTAGATTTTTTTTACCCCTATTTCATATATGTATAATTCTTTAAGATTTTGTTGATTAGTTCTTGAGCTATAACCATTTGAAATTTCGAGGAATCCGTACATAGGAAGCAAAATGTGCAAATTTCACATTTGCTTTTTTATTACACTGACAATTTTTTTCTAATTCTATTATATTTTTCAGGCTTTTCTATTTCATATATAATCCTTTAAGATTTGGTTAATCAGTTCTTGAGTTATAGAAATTTCGGTAAATTTAGCACATACATACACACATACACACATACAATGATATAATGGAGCGCCTGTTTGAGTTGATGCCGTAAAAGTAGTTTGTATCACATGTGCGCGGAAAAGTGCCCTTTATTTGACGGATTTCTGTGCGAGAAATAGCCTATTTCTCACGGTAAGCCAATTACTTCACGGAAATGTCGTTTCCACGGGCCGTGACGTCATCAATGCAGTAAAGGAAGCAAAACGGTACGGTAATGGAAATACGGGCATGTGATTGGTTGCTCGAGCGTGGGCAATGTATTGCCCACGGGCATGAGCGCCACCCGCAAGCAATGAAACATGCCCGATGTCCGGTATTAGTTATCCGGACTGCACTCTAACGTAACGCCATCTCCCAGCAGACGAAGCTAATTCGTAACCAAAGCTAACCTTACAACAATCTGTCACACTCGTGCGCTACGCGCACTCGTGTATCCACGGCCCGTGAAAACGACATTTCCGTGAAGTAATTGGCTTACCGTGAGAAATAGGCTATTTCTCGCACAGAAATCCGTCAAATAAAGGGCACTTTTCCGCGCACTTGTAATACAAAATAGTATGTGATACAAGTGCGTGCGTAGTTGGCTATTGTTCACTCGTGCGCTCCGCGCACTCGTGAGCAATAGCCAACTTCGCGCACTTGTATCACAATATACTAAACCTACAGGAGGAAGATGCAAACGGTGCAGCGATTATGTGCCCTGCGAGTGACTAGCGCATATCGCCCCAAGTCAGCGCTTTATCCGTTATGTCCGTTACCCATCGCGTACGTCTGTTGTGCGGAAAAAATTGTGTGTGCGTAACCACAATATGTGTATGTAATCCAATCATAGCAGAGGAGTTTAATAAATATATACTTTAATATAAACTGATAAACAATTAAACCTATAACCTAACAAACAAGGTAGGATAATATTTGATTAAAATTTCTGATTTGGTTACGCAAATTTAATTGTCATTATAGTTTATTTATGTATTAAACTCCTTTCTTCTGTCCTGATTTAGTCAGGTAGGTTTAACCCTTAAAGTGCATACGTTTTTTCTGTCACGTTCAAAGCTATTTTTCCCTACCTTAAAGTATTTTAAAAAATCTAAAAAAATTTATGAAACATCTGTCTACATTGTAGTTGACGATTTTATAGTCATTTTGATAAACATTGTTTATTTAATATCTTCTGACAGGCTTGCAAGTTTTACAGTTACGAGCAGATATCACTTTGGCTCGGACGCCGTATGCAGCTTAAGAAAAGTATTACTGACTAAATACTTAAAAATTCAGTGATTTAATACTGTCAATATTTATTTGGGAAATACTGAGAAAATACTGGTAGTGATAAATATTATAGGTAGTGATAAATACTATAGGTGAGTAATTTAATACAGGCAGTAATACAATACTGAGCTGCCAGTATTTAATATTACCAGTAATTCACTACTGCAAGTATTTTTAATACAAGCAGTAGCAGGGCTAGGCAGTAATAAAATACTGGGCTCGATTCTTATACCATTGCACTGCTAGAACATGAAAACATTTAATTAGAAGTTTATATATTTATATATAAAATTTTATTATGTTGATGAAAATATTAAAAAACCTGTATACATTATATTTATTTTGTTATATATGATTTCTGTTGCTTAGCAGCTAATGTACGTTGAGCATGAGAGTAGTAGTAAAATCTCAATGCTCATGTGCTTCTTCAACTTGTTTTTGCTGTTGTTCGCACCCTTTCACTTTTTTGTATCGATAAGCCGTCGACTCATTGTTGAGCTTAGTTTTAATGGCTGCCTTTATTTCTGTACGAAACTTCTCCTCAGTAGTTGGTGTTACTCCAAACTGATGTAGCACATAATCTGCCGAAACAAGAGCAAAAAGTATTTATTATGCTTCTATCATCATAACGCATTATATAATAATGTACCTACACATAAGAACTATATTGAGAGTTATAGCTATTGTGTGTATATCCAACGAAACAGCTATTAGGAAAATTATTGTACCTGTTATAGCCTCTCTTGCAGCTGGATCCAACATTTTTTTTGCATGGGGTTTCTGGTTAGTTTTAGCCAAGAAGTTACATGTTTTCCCTGTTATGCTTGAGTGTGCCATCTCTTCCTGGCTAAACACTATTCCCATTAAGGCAGCGGTGTAGGAGGATACACCCTTCTGCTTGTTGAGGCGGCTCACCAGCTTCTTCTGAACCTCCCGCCCTCCAAAACTGATAGTCTGTTAGGAAAATTGAAAGTTAATTTATCCATTGCTGTAACGCATACACAAAATAAATTAATTATTAACATATTATGCATGAAAAATAAATGAATACCTCCGGATTATCTTCAGGCGATCTCTGAACGTTTGTAACAATTTGCACAGCATCCACCTCCAATAAATTAATAGAAGTAGTAACTTCTCCACTAGCTGGTAACTCCTCCACTAATTGTAAGTCAGAATTTTTCAATGCAACATCATCTGCTGCTGTAACTGGGGCCTAACAATTTAAACAATTAGGCTTATATATGTGCTCAACGCACAGCATATATTAAAAATAAACCAGCAAGTTATTTCAAAGTAATCAATTAATGTTATTTCTGCAATTGAAAAAATCTTCACATACTTGTACTTTACTGCTGGCATGAGAAGCAGGCAGAGCAGGAACACAAGTTTTTTCCGCCACAGTGGCAGTAACACTTGTCGTAGGAGCTTGGCGGAAGATATCCTAAAAATTGACACAAAAAATATTAGGTTTATTGTGCTCACACATTGAAACTAAATTATGTAAGTTATTTCGAAGTAATCATATATTAAGTTAAAAAAAATCTTACAAATAAGGAAGGCTCATATAATAATCATATAATTATCAAATTTAATATACTTGATAGCTATTGGGAACGGGCACACGGCCAATATGGCGGCCATAAGCAGGCTCACATACACGTGGAACATACGTGTGCTCACAAGCACACATATATTGTTTCGCGTGTATAAGCTGGCTTATGGCCGCCATATTGGCCGTGTGCCTGTTTTCAATACTGAGTCATCATGGTTGTTGCGGTGCAAAATAATTTATTTGTCATACAGAAATTTAGGAATTTATTTATTATATAGTCTACATTGAGACATTAAAATGTACAGCGTTCTTAAACTCGAAATACTTTGAGTGTACAAAAATCAAGTATATATAGATCTCACAATAGAGAATCAAATTATACGAATTAAATAAGAAATTTTGGAGGATATTATAAAAAAAAAAAGAATGCCGAGAGAAAAAATATCAAGGTTAGTGGCTAACTTTAATTTTTATCTACTGTCATTAACTTTTATTTACTACTGCTATTGAAAAAAATGATCACACATGTACCTTATTGCTGGTATCGTGGATACTGCTTTTTGTATGGCTGGTCATGGTGCTGTGGCTAGTGCTAATCCTGCTTTTACTATTGGCTAAGGAGGCCAGTTCTTTCTTGAGCTTGTCAACATCCTTGAGCATTGGTCCTAAAGCTGCAATTAGATAAAAGCTTTTAATTAAAAACACATCAAAGCATTGGATGTGGATCACTATCCGCAATCTGTAACTAAATCCTATTACCCTCATTTACGCAGCGCAATGCCCTTAATCTCGTATTATCCAGGTGTAGCCTTTTTATATCCAATTCCAGGACGTTAATCTTGTCCACAAGTCTGTCTTTGGACCATTTGTATTTAGACTGGTCATCATCATCATCCTCATCGTCATCATCATCAACCCAAATCTGTATAAAAATTCCGACATCAGAAATAATTTAAACATATCGTAATATATGTTGTACGTATAAACTGGCCTTAAATAGTTGCGTCTAAAGCACAATATTCCTACCTTTTGAATGACCCTACTTTTCTTATCCTTCTTATCAACGTCATTTAAACGGGACAAGATATGAGGCTGGGTGTTAGTTTTCTTAAGAGCAGGTTGCTTCTGTTTCTTATGTTGATGGCTAGTAGTGTCATTTACTGTCTTCTTCTTCTTCTTTTTTGTGATGTTGTCGTCACTGACCTGCTGGTATATATATGTGCATATATTGTATATACCTATAGACTTATATAATAGACCGGCCCTGCCATAAGAGGCAACATGGCAGCATTATTACGGAGACATAGCCTTACTGGTAGACTTCTCTCTTTCCTACCTATAGACTTCTATCCTCACCAAGCGATCAAAAGAAAGAGAGATGTCTACCAGTGAGGCTATGTCACCGTTATGCTGCCAAGCTGCTTCTTACGGCAGGGGCCGGTCTATCTATATAAGTTAATGTATATACTACATCCAACGAATAAAGTCTTGTCACATAATTGCAATAACATGCAGTTATCGGAATTAAAATATACTTACATTCTTGGCGAGATCTGTAGGGTCTGATGATAATTCATCAATCTCCAATGATGAATCACTTGTGTCTTGGTCATCAACAGGACTTTTATGGCAAAGGACACGTCTCTGTTCCTTTGACGGGTTTGCCACTCCATATTTTTGGATGTTATTTGCCTGTTGGCACATGACTGTCCACTCTGAAAGGAAATATGCAAAGTAGATATTTTCTCACTTAAAACACACATACATAAAGTAGGTACAATTATGACAAAAATTAAGTGAAGTTAGCCTAATCCTATTGAACCCTATAATAAGCATTAATTAACTCTTTCTCAAGTATTTAATAGCTACAAAAAACATTTGTTCGTATTTTTGTGCACATTAAAAAACAAATTAATCATAATATCTATAAGAAATTTTGACATTTTAAAACTTTTAAGAACTTTTTTATTTGTTACTATTTAGCATTAAATTTTATTTTTATTGCAATCATGTATAATAATTTGCGTTGTAAAGTTATTATACATGAGACAAACTTTTTTTCTTACCATATTTAATTAATAAATCTATTTGAAATATTTTAACAAAATTATAACTTTAAAACAATAAATGCATTTAAAATAACTTATTATCGATTTATAATTGCGAAAAATAAAAGATGATAACAGTCTAATATTTTATTGCAAGATTTGTAAGTACATATTAAAATATACGCGTGTTAGAGTCATGGAATTAACTGCAGTGGGAATAAAAGTTAATATAATTTTTAATAATGGAAAATATATAAGCTTATAAATGGACAATACATACCACCGACAGCTCTGACTTTTACAACCAGATCTTCCCACCGGTCGTGATTTTGCAAGACCCGCGTCATGGTCTTCGCACACCGAATTTCTATCTCCACAGGCCACCGTATAATCACCTCAGTGTCCACAATATTAGCAAGATCCATATTTTCTTTGTCTTTAAGCCAAGCTTGAAAGCCAACCTGCACCGGCTTCTTCCTTTCGTTAATAAACTGTACTAGTACACACTCACGGTCATTCAACTTTATTCCCGACATGGTTAGGAAATTGTCGAGAATAATTGTCGGGAAAATTGTCGTTCAGGTGATCGCAGATAAAATAGATAAGGCAGATAGAATGCACAAAAGACGGAGGATGCTATAGCCGGCTTGAGCTGAAGCAGTGATGCGATATTGCAACTTCGCGGCCAAACAGTGTTGCTTCCAAGTTGCAATGAGGGCGCGGCTCATGGCTTTCTTCCCGCTCTTTTACGCACACAAAGGCGCGCGCGCGCGCGCACCGCTGTCTATTCACCTCGAACGGTGCCCCTGGGTGCACGCATGATGTGCATAATGCCTGTTTCACACTAGCGATTGGCGATTGCGTTTACGTTTGCGTCTACGTCTTTTAACTAATCAAAACGGAAATCGCGAATCGCAATCTCCAGCAGCTACTTTCTGAGCTACTTTGGTCAAGAGACGTAAACGCAAACGTAGACGCAATCGCCAATCGCTAGTGTGATACGGGCATAAGTCGCAGTTTGCAATAGGCGATTTCAGCCCTAAGCCATAAGAAATTGACCAATCACAGTCGAATAAATGAAAGAATGAAAAGAATAATCGACTATGATTGGTCAATTTTATGTACTAAGGTGGAAACACCTCGATCAGTACAAGGTGTAAACACCTCAGTACATAACCTTATTCGGTGATTGTTGACGACGGCAAGGGTATAAGACACCTCAACCGTCCTCCTCGAGGACAAACTGAAAAAACTCCCTTGTTGACGGCAATTCAAATTAAAATTACAGCGTTATCTAAAATTTTTGGATATTTTCATATTGAAAAATAACAAAGAGAACGCGTATTTGAAAATGCGAAAGGGACCTTACAGGCAGTATCTGCGGGATGTTAATATTCCCATCCCGTCCAGCACATTTTATCGATGGCAGCAAGAAGAAAATAATCAAGATGAAATGGCGTTCGAAAATGAGGTTAGTTCACCAATCTTTTTCCAAGTTTTACCCGTATTAATGTGACAAGAGTAGTATTAAATACTCTATATGTAGGACGGCACTTTAAAGTGATACCGTTCTTTATCTTTTTTAGACAAGCGTATAGTTTGTGAATTTAATTTACCTGTATCTTAAATTACTTTTGTCTCTGCAGGTTGCACCAATAGCAGGGGCAATACCGAGCGAACAACCAAGAGAGACAAGCAGCAGCAATAGTAGCGATGAATCGATGGATTGGGGCAATGATGCAGATGACGCATGCTACGATAGCAGGCAAGAAAGTGATGGCATCATTGAAAATGAAACACAATCATCGGACCATTATTGTTGGTCTTATGATGGTAATGACAGTAGTGCGCTGCCTGATGAAAACAGCAGTAGCAGGTGTTTGACAATGAATGAAGAGCAGCAGGCAAACCTTGCCTGCGGAATTGAAGACAACTGTAATAATGACAACAGTAGTAGCAACGACAGTCTCTCTTATCGGAGTGATAATGACCAAAGTAGTGACATAGAGATTGATTCCATTCATGATGTGTTTCAAGAGGTACCTCATTGGGAGGAGGATGATGTAGAACCTCCTCAAGAGAGAGTTCCGTTGTATGAAGGGTGTGACATTACTATAGAAGAAAGTGAACTTTTGATTATGACTTATGCTATGCGTTTTGGGCTGTCTGATGTAGCTTTGAAGCATCTCCTTCAACTGATTGACTGCCACCTTCCTGGACAACAACATAGGTCACTGTATATGTTCCTAAAAAATTTCCCATCACCACCTGAAATTGTAACACATTACTTTTGCCCGAATTGTCAGACAAATATAACTTTCCCAGAAAATAATCGTAAAATTTGTGAATGTGGTTTTCAATGCGATAAAAACTACTTGAAAATAAAAGGATCTTATTTCTTGCATATTCCTTTGAAAGAGCAGTTAAGAAAATTAATGCAGGATAAAAAAATGTATTCAAACTTGAGATGGGAAGATGATACTCAGAGTGATGTAATCAGTGGTAAAATTTATAAGAAATTTATTCAAAAAGGTGTAATCTCCAGACCAGACATAACTTTGCAGTGGAATACGGATGGTGTGCAAATGTTTAAATCGTCAAAAGTGTCATTGTGGCCTATTCAGGTTTCTGTGAATGAACTTCCATATAATTTGAGAAAAGAGAATATTTTGCTGTGTGGTATATGGTATGGCGCAGGAAAGCCAAATATGAATATGTATTTGCAACCTTTTATTGATGAACTGAATATGCTGCACAATGATGGTTTTGAGTGCCGAGTCCCTGACAGTGTAGATCCAGTCCAAATTAGAGTACACACTATCCTTGCCAGTGTTGACTCTCAAGCAAGGCCTTTACTTCAGAATATAAAAACATTCAGAGGTAAACAAGGGTGTTCATTTTGCTTACACGAAGGTGAAGAAGTAGCAGTTGGTCGAGGCGCAGCTAGAATGTTTAGAGGTGATGTAGGAGAATTACGTACACAGAAACAGCATTTGAATGATACTGCAACAGTGGAGAGGACTGGGGTTGTTGTTAGTGGAATCAAAGGAGCATCAGTGCTTTTACTTCTGAATGTTTTCAACATAATTGCATCATTTGTACCTGAGTATATGCACTGTGTTTTGCTTGGCGTTGTAAAAACAATGGCAATGTGGTGGACAGCAGGCTCCAATAAGGAAGAACCATTCTATTTTGGTTCAGACAGTAAAATTGATGAATTTGATTCCATACTTATGTCCATGAAACCTCCTAGTGAGGTGACACGGACACCACGAAGTTTACGTGACATGAAATTGTGGAAAGCCTCAGAGTGGAAGAATTTTCTTCTCTATTATTCTATACCATGCATGCAGGCCATCGCAATGCCAAAGAAATACATTGATCACTGGTTTCTCTTAGTTTTCAGTATGCATGTTTTCCTCAAAGAGCGATTCACTCAGGAAGAATTTTCAAAGGCTGAGAGTGCTTTAAGAAAATTTGTTCTTACAATAGAAGATATATATAATGTTCCTACACTTATGAAATTCAATATTCATTTGCTTTTACATATTCCAAAAAGTGTTCAAGATTTTGGAGCTTTGTGGGGTTCCTCTGCATTTCCATACGAGACCTATAATGGTACTTTGGCTACAATGTTTAAGAGTTCACAATTCGTACCACAACAGATTTGTAAATGCTACCTAAGACTGCAAGCTATTAAAGAGAAGGCGTCTGATATCTTTGTGAACAATCATCATTCAGTATATGCGAAATCGTTGTATGACAAGTTTACATTTCGGAAGAGTAGATCAGGTCACTGTGTTCAGTATGGTAACTCTGTCAGACTTTTTGGTGCACCAGACTACTTCTCTTTTACTCTGATTCAGAAAGTTGAGGTAGAACGATTGGTAAGAGAAGAAGTGCTCAATAATAATGTTCTGTCATACAAACGATTTATTTTCAAAAATGTCCTCTTTCATGTGGAAGGGTATGAACGAATGACCAAAAGAATAAACAACACAGTAGAATTGCAAGACAAGACATTGCTTTCCATCATTCATGTTCTCATAGTCAAAACAGCCAGGTCTAATCGTTCACTTTGTGTTTTGCTAGGAATGCGCTTGCATCCAACTAATGATCATCTTTGCACCGATAGAACACTACATATTACGTCTGGTGAATTTGCTCACATAGTGGAGAGGACTCCGGAATGTGTTGCAGTATTTCCAGATATGTTGTCACGAAAGTGTATTGTTATACCACATGACAGGAAGCTATGTGTCCTACCTCTTGTTAACACAATTGAAAGAGACTAGATGACTGTCTTTATCATTCCTCCTTGCAACTTTTCAATAGCAAAATAAATATGCGTAATACAAAACCACATCCTCTAATAGTCTACTATAATAACTGATGTAATTATAACTGTGCGGAACAGCAATCTCTTGTCTTGCAGTTCTACTACTGTGTTTGTGCGTAGAGTTATTTGTTGTATAAAAGATACTGCTGCAGGTCAAAATTTAGATGCATAGTGCATTATGTTCTTTGTATGTACTCGTATGTATATTAATAAAAAAATGTATCTATATATATTATTATATATAATAAAAAAGAATGCAAATTAAATTATAATAATTAAATTATAATACCCTTGTTAAGTTGTAATCGGATCGTTCTCTCATCTCCTACTGGAAACGTTTGAAAATTGTTCACTTCATTATCCTTGAGACACACACTCTCACAAAAAAGCAAAAAATATAGGAGTATTAATTGTCGTTCCATTTGCTACTACAATGATATCAGCAGCAGTTCTATTTCAAACCTTGCACACTTTTATCACGACGAATTATACAGACCTATATAAAATGTATTTGTGCCTTACTTTTATCTCTCTTATTCCTTAATATTATCAAGAATTAACCATTATAATGTTTCTATACAAATTGTAGTACTGGTCAGTGATTAATTTTACATGAAATATTCAGTTCAGTACTTGAGTATTAACATTAAAATACTGGCCAGTGATTTATTACACATGGAATCCTCGGTCCAGTACTTCAGTACTAACATTGAAATACTCATCAGTAATTCAACACAAGTATTTATTACACAAGTATTTATCACCTAGTATTAAATGCTTTCTCGTCAGAAATTTAATACTAAGTATTCAATACTCGTCCTGTATTAAATACTATTTTCATAAATTACTGACCAGTAATAAAATACTGTGCAATACTTGGATCACAGTGATTCAAGTACTAATAAATACTTAATTTTAGTATTATTAATACACAAAATAAGTATTTATTACTAACCAGCTAGTAATACTTTTTTGTAAGCGGTATGCAGCTTAAGGGTTAATAGTTTATTAGTTTATTCATTTATTCCGTTTTTCCTGCCTTAGTTGGGTTACGTAGGTTTAATTGTTATTAATTAATTTATTTATTTAAAGTTTTATTATATTTTATTAAATATATATTTAAATTTTTACATGATTCACGCATTTTTATTTCTTATAATCGAATTTCACTTTAAAGTGAGTGCCTACAAAACGGGTCGCCTCTTGATTGGTTCAACAGCCAAACCTGCCGCCATTATGCGCAATGCTTCACCTGTCTATTTACACCATGATTGCAGGGATAATGCCCTTTGGCTCTTGTGGTTGAGGAACGGTAGAAGTTGTACCATCTGCGAGATGGGAAACAACGGGAGGCCGTGGTGGCTGAGACGCTCAACCTATGGCAACGGCGATGGACTGGAGATCCCGATAAAAACAGTACGCGAAATCCACGTTATTGCTACGTGGATCAGCATCGTGGAATCCACGTGGACATTCGAGTGGACAATCCGCTCAAGAACGGTACTGTAGTCCACGTGGATGAGATCATCGATTTGACGTGAAATCCACTCTCTAAATTTCTTGGAGTGGAATCTCACTTCAAAAGAGTGAGATTTCATTCCTAGGAATAATAAAAATACTGCCAGTCTAATTGGAGTGAAATTTCACTTTTCGAAAAAGTGAATTATTCATTCTTTACTTGGAGTGATTCTTCAACTCTGAAAAGAGTGACATGTTTCACTGAATAATTATTCACCCGACATAAAAAAATTATTTATTTTGAAATTTCATTACTATTTTTTAACTAAATTTGTTTCTTAAGATGCATTCTATGATTATAAATATTTTCTCGTATTTGAAAAACACATTTACTTTGGTGGGATTCGAACTCGGAACCTCTGCATCGTGAGCCAACTGCCTTACGTGGTAGACTACTTCTTCATTTGATGCAAGCGTTATATATAGTCTACATATGTCATAACCAGCGCAAGTATATAATTTTTCAAAAATCATCTTAAGAAACAAATTCAGTTTAAAAAATAATAAAATTTTAATAATACTTTCATTGATTAATTATAATCTTTAATAGAAATTACGTGGATGCAGATTTATCCACATGGATGTAACGTTTTTTTTCATCACTACATCGAAGTTGTGAGCGGATAAATAAATCCGGTACAACGTACCGAACACACTGGATTGCAAACGAATGAATTACTTTATTGTAATTAGCTTCACTATGCTCAATCGCACATAGCTTACACGTGAACGTGTGCCGCACTTGCGAGCCTTGCGAGGACTGCCCGCTCGGCGTAGAGGGAGATGGCACCGTACGTATGAAAGGGGGGAGAAAATAAACGGTTCTGCATTTCGATGCCATCTCTAGTCCCAAATTCTAACTGTTAACGATCGCGTACAATGATTCGTCTTTAACAGAAGTCTTTTATCCTCGAAATGTCAATAAAAATTCACTGTACATATTTCTTAATAGATATATCCACAGAGAATCTACATTGATATTTCGGAGATAATTAGTCCGAGAGACGGTATAAGAAGTTACTTCCCTCATTTGTTATTTATGAATGATAAAAAATATATGCTAGATAACATATAGATTGATACATCGCAAATAGGTTGCCTAGCTAAATCGCGTACGGATAATGTTAAATGATTAAATTTTTAATTAAATTTATTCGATCAACTTCCTCGATTGGTTATTTATAAAAATTGTGCATTACTTGATAGAATATACCCGAAGGAATTGGAAAAATAAAGGTTGCCTACTTTCCCCTCTGCGCAGCTGTGGAGTTGCCAGGTATAAACAGGTGAGTAAGCGTTATTAATGTACCCTCATCAGTTATTTAATCAAATTATATATCAAATGAAAGCTTATTTAATTGACAATCCAACCGTATTAGGTTGCCTTATCAAAAAGTTGATTGCATCATTGCTCGGGGGGCGTTTAAGCGTTCCCCGGATTCGCGATTGGTCTGTATTCTGGGTGGTTCGAAGGACCAGAGGGGCAATCCTCTCACGAATTTTATTTGGCAATAAGCGAGATAGCAAGCGACAAGCGACTCACCGTATCGTTGCCCGATGTTCTCGTGGTAGCCTCGTGGCGTCCGGTCCTCCCCGTGGTGTTGGAGAGCGGATCGTGTGCAGCAGGCTAGATTGTGCATGCACTCAAAGTGCCGCGGCAGGCCGGCAGGCAAAACGTGCAATACGGCAAGCAGGCAATATAGCAGGCACAGCAAGCAAGGCCGAGATCACTGAGACGACTTGTCGTGCTCCAAAAATGCGAGTTCACTCCGGATGTGTGTTATCGAGTCCACGTTCGAACAGCGAGAGCCCGTTCCTCTCGGTACTCCTCGGCTCACGCACCTGCCAATTGCGGCCGGAGCGAGTACTCATGGTTCCCAATAATTGCGGGCCACCCGTGGGCGGGCAGCACAAGTCGGGTGAGTCGCGCGAAAATTGGCAATCCGATCGCGGCCCGCCAACGTTTCGCGCGAGTCTGCGGATGCGAAGGGGCCGTTACCGACGGTAACGGTTCGAAACGATACACGAATAATAATACGTGACTGCCATGCAGTGTGAAACGCAACTTATAACTAACGCATGTTACCTATCTACAACTTATGTACACTATTTACATGTGAGCCAACCATGCCGCCCACCAAAAAGGTTTCCCTTTTTCTTTACTCGGCATCGTTCGCCCGGGGTGGCGCGCCCATGGGCAAGGGGCACAGCTTCACCAGGGGACGCCGAATCGAGCCGTCCGCGACCCGAACCGTGGCGACGCGCGGGACGCCGTCGCTGCCCGGGTGTAGCGCTTCCACCCGGCCGCGCTTCCAGTGCAAGGGGGGCGCGTTGTCATCTTTAATGAGCACTAAGGCGCCCACCGCGAGCGGGTTCGCGGTGGTCCACCACTTGGGACGCTGCTGCAAATTGTTGAGATACTCCCGGTGCCAACGTTTCCAAAGATCTTGATGGATTCGCTGTACCAGCTGCCATCGACCTAAACGATTTATCGGCAGCGGAGTCAGATCGGGCGCGGGGACGGCTACGAGAGGCTCCGTGGTTAAGAAGTGTCCCGGAGAGAGGACTTCGAGATCCGACGGATCGGTGCTCAATGGGCATAGGGGTCGAGAGTTCAGCACGGCCTCGACCTGGGCGAGGACCGTCGTGAACTCCTCCACAGTCAGTATTTGATCCCCCACCACCCGTCGGAGATGAGTCTTGACGGACTTGACTCCTGTCTCCCAGAGGCCCCCGAAATGGGGCGCAGAGGGAGGGTTGAATGACCATCTAATCCCTTCTCGCTCCGCCGCACGGCACATGTGATGCTCGAGCTCTCGCAATGCTCCCACGAAATTGGTGCCGCAGTCGCTGTGTAGAAGTGAGCAACGTCCGCGACGGGCCACGAAGCGTCGCAGCGCAGCGAGAAAGGAGTCCGTGGACAGAGAAAACGCGACCTCCAAGTGGATCGCCTTAACGGCGAAGCATACGAACAGACATACATATGCCTTAAATGAAGAAACTCCTCGAGCTCGGCGGGGGGTCATCGAAAACGGGCCCGCAAAGTCCACGCCGCTAATTGAGAACGGTTTGGCTGCGCCAACCCGTTCGACCAGTAGATCTGCCATGGAGGGTTGGAGTGTGCGGGGGTTCGCTCGGAAACACCCGTAGCAATCGGATAGGACTCGTCGTATCGCGCGATGGACCCCGAGTATCCAGTATTGCTGGGCGAGCAAGTACTGGAGCGTGCGTCTCCCGGGGTGCAAGTGGGCGCGGTGTACCCGTTCGATAATGAGCTCGGTGAGTCGGTGGGCATTCGGTAACAGCACGGGGTGCTTGGCTTCAAAACTCAGTCCCGAATGGCTGAGTCTGCCGCCCACCCTGAGGAGTCCCGTTGGGTCTAGAAACGGAGCAAGTTTGCCGAGCGACTTGGGGAGTCTCTTTCCGTTCCTTAGTCGATCGATTTCCTCGCCGAAGGACTCCAGCTGAACCAATTTTACCACCGCCAGTAGCGCCGAATGCGCTTCGAGTTGATCCACGGCCAAGGTCGCGGGTACCGGCTTGGCCCTGGAGCGACTCGTAAATCTTATGATATACGCGATTACCCTACTAATTTTATCTAACGACGAATATCTGTTTAACAATGACGAGATGACATTGGGTGTCTCGTACGCGACGAGCGCGGTGATCTTTTCCTCCTCGCATGGAGTCGCCTCGTCAAGTACAGGCTCGGTGCGGGACTTGAACTCTATCAGCCATTCGGGGCCTCCCCACCACAAGGAATTTGCCACGAGTTCGCGAGGGAAAAGTCCACGTGAGCAGTGATCGGCCGGATTGCATTCGGTGCCGACATGCCCCCAGGCCGATACCGGAGTTTTTTCCTGTATCCGAGCGACGCGATTGCGCACGAAGGTCTTCCACCGGTGCGGGGAGGAAAGGATCCAGTAGAGGACAACCTTGGCGTCGGACCAGGCGTATTCCTCATCGATGTCCAAATGTCCCCGCAGGACTTGACGGACGTAGGCCATCAGGTTTGCGAGGAGCAACGCGGCGCAGAGCTCTAATCGAGGTAGAGAGATGGCGCGTAGCGGAGCCACCTTTGACTTGGCACAAAGGATCATGACTCTAGTCCCCGAAGGAGTTATAATGCGCAGGTACACCACCGCCCCATATCCTTGTTCGCTCGCGTCGCAGAAGCCATGTATTTCGCGACGGACGCCGTCGCCCGCGGGAAAGGTGCGAGGGATACGCAGGGAAGCCAGCGCGTCGAATTCGTCCTGGTAGCGTTCCCATTGTCGGCTAACATCGGACGGTGGTTCGTCGTCCCACTCAAGCCTTAATGTCTACAATCGCTGTATTAATCGCTTCGCGGTAAAGGTCAATGGCGCCAAAAATCCCAAAGGGTCGAAGATACGCGCCACTTCCGATAGTATCGTACGTTTAGTGCACTTTCGAGTGAGCGGGTTGAGCGAGAAACCAAAGCAATCCGACCGCGAGTGCCAGCGAAGGCCCAGCACCTTGAGTGCTTGATCTTCGGGCATCTCGAACGACAGCATTGTTTGGCTGCAGATTTCTGGGTCGAGACCCTCCAACGCGGCGGGATGGCTGCTCGCCCATTTTCGCAACTCGAAGCCGGCGCTCCGAAATAATTCGAGCAATTGATCGCGAAGCGCGATGGCTCGCTCGACGGTGCGGACGCTGGCCACGACGTCGTCCACGTATAGTGATTCGAGCAGTGTAGTGTAGACTAGGGGGTACCTATCTCGACTGTCGTGCGCCAGCTTAAGGAGGCAGTATATCGCCAGAAACGGCGAAGCCGCGCTACCGAAAATAACCGTTGTGAGCAAGTAGTCGAGGACGGGATCCGATTCCGAAAAACGCCAGACGATACGCTGATAGTTCCGGTGCTCCGGGTTCATCCAGATTTGTCGGAACATCTGTTTTACGTCCGCGGTGAGGGCCACGGGTTCCGCGCGAAATCGGAGTAGGACCGCGACAATGTCCGGTTGCAGCTTCGGGCCACTGAGGAGCGTGTCGTTAAGCGACAGCCCATTCGGGCACTTCGACGAGGCGTCGAAAACGACTCGAAGTTTAGTCGTGGTGCTATCCAGCTTGTGGACCCCGTGATGGGGTAGATAGTAAGCGCGGCCGTCCGCGGGGGGTGGCTCGCTTGCCAACTCCATGTGCCCGCTGTCGAGGTAATCCCGCATGAAGGCGTTATAGCCGTCCCGAAGCTCCCGGTTCGCCCTGAAGCGGCGTTCGAGTGCGCGCAATCTGTGAACGGCTATCGGCCGAGAGTCCACGAAGATGGGAGGGTCGGACGCGAAAGGGTATTTCACGACGAAGCGTCCTGAGTGATCGCGATAGGTGGTTTGTTCGAAACACTCCTTACAACGTCGGTCCTCCTCGGAGCAAGGAGTCCGTTCCGGAACCTCCTCTAGACTCCAGAATCGTTCCACCGCGGCGTCAATGGACTCGATGGTGGTGGCGAGGGAATGCACAGGTTGCTCGTGCAACGACGGCGAGACCGCGCCCATCAACACCCAGCCGAATGCGGTGTTGAACGCGTCCGGTTCTCCCGTTCTGCCGGTACGCCGCCCGTCCCGCAACACCGACACGAACGAGTCCGCCCCCAGTAGAATGTCGACGGAGTCGGGCAAGTGGTACTCCGGGTCTGCGAGCGGCAGCCCCCGTAGGTGACTCCACGATTTTGTGTCGACGCGACTATGGGGCAGCGGCGAGGTAATGCGCGAGAGCACCGTGGCCTCGATCGGGAACCGAAGGTCATCCCTATCTCGCGCCCGAACAACGAACGAGGTGAGGCCCCTCGTAGTGGCGGTTTTAGTGTCGTTGACGCCCAACACGGTGGCCCGATGCCTTGTCCGAGCAAAGCCGCCCCGTCTAAGGCAGCTCTCGGTGACAAAATTCGCCTGACTCGCGCTATCGAGTAGTAGGCGGACCGGAAACGCATTGCCGTGAGTGTCGAGCGCCTCCGCCCGAACGGTCGAGAGTAGGACGACGCTGCTTGAGACACTCGCCATCGAGATGATCGGTGTCTCTGCCGCGCTCCCGGGCGCCTCGGTTTCGCTAACGGCCGGAGGGGTCGCCGGAGGGGTCGCGACAGACGGGACGTTAGTCCGCTCAAAGTGTAGGAGGGTGTGGTGCTTCGCTTGACAAGACCGGCAGGTCCAAGAGCTAGGGCAGTCCTTTAGATTATGCCCTGCCCGGAGGCAGTTCAAACAGAGTCCCTTTTCGCGAGCGAGGTTGTGTCGGTCCTTGGCCGAGAGTTTTAAGAACTCGGAACACTTAGCCAGTAGATGCTGTCCCCTACATTTGGGGCACGCGGCGTTCTGCGCGACGAGCGAGGTCGTCGACGCGGCCCTCTTCGACGACTGATTCTGCGCCTTCGATTTGTTTGACTGCGGGGACGCGTCCGACACCGCCGCGAGCACCGTGCAATATCCCGATAGAAACGTGGTCAGTTGTTCATACCGGGGTGGTTCCGCGGACATATGGGTCGCTTCGAATTTCTCCCGAAGCGTCGGGGTGAGCTTCTCTAACAAGTGGTTCAGCAGCACGAAGTCCCACGCCTCCACCGGATAGCCCATCATTTGCAGAGCGCGCGTGTTCTCGGTGAACACGTCTAACAAGGCGCGGAGTGACTCGGCGGTATCCGTGGCCAAAGGTTTGGCGTGTACGAAGGAGCGCCAATAATGCGTGGCTAATTGTCGCTTGTTTTGATAGCGCCCCCGAAGCGCGTCGTATGCGATCACGTAGTTCTCGGTGGTCAACGGCAGGTTCTTTACTACGCTAAGAGCCTCTCCCGACAGCGAGGCTAACAAATATTGAAATTTCTGTATATCGGAGACCCCAGAATTCTCGTGGATTGTCGCGTCGAACAAGGCGATGTATTGCGGCCATAGAGCGAGATTGCCATCGAATTTAGGGAGATCGATCTTCGGCAACTTGATGGCCGAGGGGGGCGCGGGTCGCGACAGCTGTTGGGCGGCTGCTCGCTCCGCGGCGGTTAACGTTTCGTATCGTCCTATTACCGCGAAACGCATCCTGTCGAATTCGCCGCGAATTGCGTCTTCGGCAGCGAACTCTTCATCTGTGACCTCCTGTATTATCCTGAGGTGAGCTTCCTCAAAATCCCCGACTACTTGACGCACGGTTGGATAACGCACAAGGAAATTCGATTTCTGAGCCGCGTCGTCCATTGCGATCTTCGAGTACTGGTCTATCTCCCTCATACGACGAATACACAATTCGCGTCGCGCTCGATATCCTTTTGGCATGGTGAGAGATCGATCCGTCGACAAGATGAGATATGTATACTCGCGCCAAACAACGAAAACGACGAACGGCTTCGAGCCGAAAGGTCGACAAGTCAGGAGGATGGCAGCTGGTCGACACGCACGAACTTATGTCTCGCCTTGGAATTCCGAGACCAAAACAACTCGAATCAATAGGCGACGAAACTCGCGCCCCGTCAAGGCCGAAGGGGGGCGGACGGCTCGAGTTCGAAACAGGTGATCGAAAGCGATGAATGTTCGAGTATTCGATCGCCTTTAACAATGTCGGATATGCAATGCGAAGTCTGGAACGGTTCTGCAGGATTGCGGCGCAGCGAAACGAATAAGGGCACGTGCGTGACCCCTTTACAATTCCACTAGTTGGTTGCAACAATTAACGATCGAGAGGAGGGCACGCGCGTGCACGTCTAGTGGCGCGCGCCAACTACTGAATTTAGCGAAGGTCCGCAACGATTAATGCGGCTACTAGCGAAGTATGCACCGAGGGTGCAGCGGTTATGAGCGAATTAATTGCGCGGACGTCTTCGTCGCGACGTTGCCGATTGACGTGCGAGCGAGAGAGCGATCACGCGTGTGGTCGAGCTATAAGGGCGCGCGCGCGCTAGGGACGAGATCACGCAGGGCGCGCGTGCCCGCGCCACTTAATTCGCCGTGTTAATGAGGGCTGCAACGAATGCAGCGAGCGGAGCGATTCAAATTGTGGCACGCGCGCAATTATATCGCGCGGATGTTTTCGCCGCGACGTGCCGATGCGACGTGCGAGCGAGAGAGCGATCACGCGGTACGCGCGTGCACGCGCCGATTATTTGACTTTACTGAAGGCTGCAACGAATATGCAGCGAGCGAGGTGGATCGAAATAATGTTACGCGCAACGAGGATCAAGCGGATGTCTTCGCCACGACGTGCCGCTGTGACGCGCGAGCGAGAGGGCAATCACGCGGTGCGAGGGTGCACGCCTGATTATTCTGTATGATGTACGAGACGATTAACGTTGATTTGCAGACTCGCGCGAAAGGTTGGCGGAGTTCTCTACACGCGATGTTAGAAGATCCGGCTCGAAGGACCAATGCTCGGGGGGCGTTTAAGCGTTCCCCGGATTCGCGATTGGTCTGTATTCTGGGTGGTTCGAAGGACCAGAGGGGCAATCCTCTCACGAATTTTATTTGGCAATAAGCGAGATAGCAAGCGACAAGCGACTCACCGTATCGTTGCCCGATGTTCTCGTGGTAGCCTCGTGGCGTCCGGTCCTCCCCGTGGTGTTGGAGAGCGGATCGTGTGCAGCAGGCTAGATTGTGCATGCACTCAAAGTGCCGCGGCAGGCCGGCAGGCAAAACGTGCAATACGGCAAGCAGGCAATATAGCAGGCACAGCAAGCAAGGCCGAGATCACTGAGACGACTTGTCGTGCTCCAAAAATGCGAGTTCACTCCGGATGTGTGTTATCGAGTCCACGTTCGAACAGCGAGAGCCCGTTCCTGCGGGACTTGCGGGAGTCCGTATTAGTCCAGTCAAAATACAGAAAAAAGGGGGGGTACCTAGAAAAAATCGCAACACAAGGTTTTATTAGTCATTGTGTTCAGAAAAATATACTGAACAACATATCCAAATTTCGCCATTTTCCGCTATCCCTAAGTATGTTTTTTATTAACAATTTATAAACAAATTTGTTTTTCTCCACAAATACGATGAATTTCGAAATTTTTGTAGAGATCAAAGTTGTAGAGCAGACAAATATCTACAAAAAATGTTCTTATGAATTTTTTGAAATATCTCATATTATTTGAGATATTTGCAACGGAAGCTCAAAACATTATAGCGCTGCGCGCTTACGGCCAACATTAGCCAGATAAATTAGCATCTGTTTCCAGGGTGGCCACAAGGAGGCTGTTGGCTCGATTGCCACCCCATTTTTTTTAATTGTTTTTAATATTTTTAAATTTTTGTTTTTAATTTTTAATTTTTTTTAATTTTTTTGTTTTTGGTTTTTTGTTAAATAATTAATAATTTTCTGTGTCTTCCTGTAACCCCGAATTAACGCAACTTTTCTTCCGACAAGACCCGAAACAAGTTCCTTGTAGAACCTAGAGAACTAGCAGCGACCGGTAGAGACTGCCGTGTGCTTATTAGAACTCTCCGCTCCGCTCCGCGCGTAGCCTAGTAGGTAGCTCTTGTTGCAAATATCTCAAATAATATGAGATATTTCGAAAAACTCATTAGAACATTTTTTGTAGATATTTGTCTGTTCTACAACTTTGATCTCTACAAAAATTTCAAAATTTATCGTATTTGTGGAGAAAAACGAATTTGTTTATAAATTGTTAATAAAAAACATACTTAGGGATAGCGGAAAATGGCGGAATTTGAATATGTTGTTCAGTATATTTTTCTGAACACAATGACGTAATAAAACTTTGTGTTGCAATTTTTTCTAGGTCTAATCGTATTTTGACTGGACTAGTACTCCTCGGCTCACGCACCTGCCAATTGCGGCCGGAGCGAGTACTCATGGTTCCCAATAATTGCGGGCCACCCGTGGGCGGGCAGCACGAGTCGGGTGAGTCGCGCGAAAATTGGCAATCCGATCGCGGCCCGCCAACGTTTCGCGCGAGTCTGCGGATGCGAAGGGGCCGTTACCGACGGTAACGGTTCGAAACGATACACGAATAATAATACGTGACTGCCATGCAGTGTGAAACGCAACTTATAACTAACGCATGTTACCTATCTACAACTTATGTACACTATTTACATGTGAGCCAACCATGTTGCCTAGATTTTAGATTTTAGAGAGATTTTTAGTAATAGGCTATTGTCTATGTGTTTTTAAAAAGAACTAATTCTTTAATGGAATTTTATTGATTCATACGATTATTTGACACTAAAATAAGTTAAAAAACGAAAATGCTATTAAATTAAGGGGTGCACTTCTGAGATATTAACAAAAAATATCGTTTTCCATTGTTTTTAAAATATCTAGAAAACGACGCAAAATACGAAAAAAATACAAGAGAACTTTTTTGTAGGAAATAAAATTTTGCAATACGTATATAAAAAAATGTTTTGCGATATCGGAAACTCAAGAAATAAGCTTAAAACGGAATTAAAAAATAGCGAAAATTTGGGAAAAAAGATTTTTTTACATTTTTGCGTGCAACTTTTTTTCTAGCAGTCTAAGCGATTTTTTTGTTCTGAGATAAAAGAAAGTAGACATTCTAACGAAAAAAATGCGGGGTCGAAAACATTTTTACGACCAATAGTGACCGACATATCGCTCACGCAAGTTGTGAATGGTTTTAGTCGGGTTTTCAGTGTTTTGCTTTTATTTTAATTTAATGTTAATTTAATAATTTTTTGTACATTTGCAGGCTATAAGCGTCAGCAAGGATTGTGGTGCAGGATTCTGAGTCATACGAAGAGACATTATTCCATTCTTTGTCGACTTCCAGCCTCATTCTAGTGGGTTTAAAGTTTGTTCGTACCACTGTTGTATTTGATAATATACTCTTTTTCCATGTAATATTGCGAGATCAGCAGTTGGAGGCAGACACGATGGCGTGAACTCGATTTTTTAGACTGTTTCGCAAAGCATACGAAGCGACACTTAGCTAAGCAGTGTCGTTAGTTTTGGCTTCGTATAAAATAGCAATAATTTTTTCAGATGCTGTACCTACTATATTGCTTCTTCACTAACATTTTTATCTAAAAAAAAAAACTGTCATGTCTTCTCGTAAATAAATAATATTTTTTACGTATCCCGAATATCAGGATTTTATCGGCTTTATTTATGCCTTCAGTGGATGCGATACCACTTTTCTTTTCTATAATGTGAAAAAAACAAAATTTGTGAAATTTATATTAAAAAATATTATTCATTTGCGAGAAGACATGACAGTTTTTTTAGATAAAAATGCTAGTGAAAAAGCAATAGGTACAGCATCTGAAAAAATTATTGCTATTTTATACGAAGCCAAAACTAACGACACTGCTTAGCTAAGTGTCGCTTCGTATGCTTTGCGAAACAGTCTAAAAAATCGAGTTCACGCCATCGTGTCTGCCTCCAACTGCTGATCTCGCAATATTACATGGAAAAAGAGTATATTATCAAATACAACAGTGGTACGAACAAACTTTAAACCCACTAGAATAGGGGCTGGAAGTCGACAAAGAATGGAATAATGTCTCTTCGTATGACTCAGAATCCTGCACCACAATTCTTGCTGACGCTTATAGCCTGCAAATGTACAAAAAACTATTAAATTAACATTAAATTAAAATAAAAGCAAAACACTGAAAATCCGACTAAAACCATTCAACTTGCGTGAGCGATATCTCGGTCACTATTGGTCGTAAAAATGTTTTTGACCCCGAATTTTTTTCGTTAGAATGTCTACTTTCTTTTATCTCAGAACAAAAAAATCGCTTAGACTGCTAGAAAAAAAGTTGCACGCAAAAATGTAAAAAAATCTTTTTTCCCAAATTTTCGCTATTTTTTAATTCCGTTTTAAGCTTATTTCTTGAGTTTCCGATATCGCAAAACATATATACGTATTCCATGCAAAATTTTATTTCCTACAAAAAAGTTCTCTTGTATTTTTTTCGTATTTTGCGTTGTTTTCTAGATATTTTAAAAACAATAAAAAACAATTTTTTTTGTTAATATCTCAGAAGTGCACCCCTTAATTTAATAGCATTTTCGTTTTTTAACTTATTTTAGTGTCAAATAATCCTATGAATCAATAAAATTCCATTAAAAAATTAGTTTTTTTTTTAAACACATAGACAATAGCCTATTACTAAAAATCTCTCTAAAATCTAAAATCTAGGCAACCATGGAACTTTTTGATAAGGCAACTTCTTATACCGAAGTAACTTCTTATACCGTCTCTTAGACTAATAGACTTCGATGTAGTGATGAGAAAAGAACGTTGCATCCATGTAGATAGTTTGTGGATAAATCTGCATCCACGTAGTCCACGTAAATTACATGGATTCGACGTGGATATGACGTGACTGTTTTTATCGGGGAGCGGGGAAGATAGACAGGCAGGATACAGAGGCAGCATGGAAAAGTGGATTATTACTTAACGCAAGTGCTTACGGGTCACGGAGGCTTCCGAGCATATCTACACCGGTTTAAGCTAGAAGAGTCACGACTGTCTGGATTGTGGGGTACCTGAAGATGCTGACACGCGGTTTTCCACTGTCGGCGATACAGAAGCGCCCGCAGCACTATGGAGGCAGAAATAAGGAAAAATGTAATCCCGGAAACCATCGTGTTGCATATGCTTTCCTCTGAGCAAAAGTGGAAAGCGGTTCAAACGTTCACAGTAAAACTCTTGAAGAACCTTCGAAAAAAGAAACAAGAACGGAGGGAAACCGAAATCTGAATCCTCAAGCGCAAAGCGAGGACGGGGAATGTAAGAGGTAATCGATAATAAAGAGGAGCTAAAAAGCTATACCACCCCATAATGTAATGCTTACTGTGGTCGCGTAGGCCGGACTGGAGCCTTCAAAAAGGCGCAGGCCTTGGATGTTCAGAGGGCGCAAAATATTTTGACAAACTCAAAAAAATTAACCTATTTATTAATAAAGAAAAATTCATGAGATAAGTAAATTTTATTTCACAAAATTAGAAACTGAAAACAGTCTGATATTCTACACAGATAAAAGTCGTTTCATTTCTTGACTCTGTTCATAGAGTCGATTAATAATCATATCATTGTCAAGTGCCACAAGCTTGTCCCTCTCACATTGCATTATAAGAAATGCTTCCAGGTTGTCATTTGTTAAATTAGAACGCAACCTTGTTTTTATAAGTTTAAGCTTCAAAAAAGCTCGTTCACAACTTACTTGGGTTAGAGGTATTGTAAGCAGATATTTATAAACTTTATGCAGCTCTGTGTACAAAAGACAGTACATGTTGTAGTCATAAATCACTTTATACACACATTTTATGCAAATCTTACAAGGTTCTTGCATTTGACATGTTTTTATTTTTTCATTTTCTTCAGCTTCCTCTGATACATACGTCACTTTTTGAATTCATGTCCATATCCTTAGTATATTCATCTCTCAACGTTGAGGATATCTGAGGCCAATTTTGTACAAAAGATTGTAGCTCTTCCGTTAGCTTGTCTCTGTCAATATTAGGCACTAAATCACATATTTTGTTCAAGGCATTTGCTGGCAAACCTTGTTTAAGCTCAGGAAACCTCCGTGGATCAAAACATGCAAGGTCTAGGTATACGTTCTTCTGTTCAGCAAATCTGGTCTTTATACTCTGGTTAAGCTTGTCAATAACAACATAGAAAACTTTTATTCGGAATCTATCCTCTTCGGAGAAGTTTGTTTCATCTTCTGCCAACTCACCAGACATTTTCTTGATCTTTCTTACTCTCTTACGTGGCAATTCTGTGTCAATGCAAAGGCTTTCCACCTCTAGAGAAGGATTTTCTTCTATCTTTTCATCTAACTTTTTAGACATAATAGATACAAACCTTTTTAATGCATTAATCACTTGATCAAATTGGTCCCTGGCATCCCTTAATCCATTCTGTGCAACAAGCAGAAACAAGCCTCCAAGCCTGGACATAGTCCAGATTCTTGGTTTGGAGATAGTCTGAAAGAGGTGTTGTGATTTTGAATATTAACAGAAACATCATAGCCACCACTATAGTTTCAAATAACATAAACTTCTGGAGAAGTGAATTAGCCTCATTGCGTACTTTTGGATTAAATTCTTGGGAGTTTCCAATCATACAAAGGGTCACAACTAGTTCCACAAACACTGTTTCTGATTGTGATGTGTTATCTGTGACTTCACTGTCGAACCAATAATGGGAGCGACCAAAAATTTTGGTTGTTGCATCGCTTCTTGATCTCCACCTAGTGGCTCCAATGGCTTCTAGACGTACTTTTGGGTTCTGATGTAAGTACACTGATAATCTCTTATGTGAGTCCTTTAAACACCTTTTTTTTGTTTCGGTGGAAGTGAGAATGCCTCGCGCATTCTCCGAGAGCCGGCCCTTGGGATATGTGGGGCTTGCACCCACTAAAAAACTCACTCCCAAACATACAGCACGCAGGACAAACAGTTGCGACACGCGGGAAACTCGAGGTATTACATCACGTGCCACAACAGTCCTCTCGCAGAGACGACAAAAAAACCTAAACCGAACACAAAATCACTCGGTGGATTAAACAGGGACGTCGCAGAACCCGCAGGAATGACTCTCTAGTCGAATATTAACACAAGTGTCAACATTCGACCACCTCGGAGAGACCTCATGATAATGACTGCGGGCAGTCATATCATTGAGGCCTCTCTTCATCGGCCTTGATAAACACCTGTGTCTGCTGCAATAATTCAAAAAATGATATGGTTGCTGGTAAACACTGAGCGGTATCTGACATTACGAGGTTCAATACATGCGCATAGCACCAGGTATGAAGGTGGTTTGGTATTATATCCTTGAGTCTGGATGAGACCCCGCTATACTGGCCGCTCATGTTTGAAGCACCATTAAATGCATTTACTATGCAGTTTTCTACAGCAAGTCCTGTACTATTAAAAATGTCCAACAATGTGTTGAACAAAGATTTTCCTGTAGTGGACTCGACACACTTCAACCCTATGACTTTCTCATTTACTTCATTTTCGAACAGGTACCTAAGTACTATAACACACTGATCGTAACTTGATACATCCATGGTTGTATCCATTAATACAGAAAAAAATTTTGCTTGCTTTATTTCATTCGCAATTTCAGTCTGGATTGCAAGCTTGATAATGTTTATTATTTTTGTAACAGTCGTCTTACTAAGAAATGTGACCTGACTGCCTCTTCCCTTTTTTCCAGATTTTCCTCTTTCTTCAAGTGCATATTTACTCTTTTCAGTTACTCTTTTCACATGTTTGGCTAAATTCTCATCATAATTAGAGAGCAAGAAAAAAATTTCCAAAAAGTTTCCATGATTGACAGAAGCATCATCAAGGCTGTAGGCACCTTCTTCTGTCCCTCGAAAAGCAAGACCCTGCTTCCCAATCAACTTGATTACATCAATAACACCAGACAAAACTTTTCTGCGTTCCATATTTTCTTTCTTTCTTATTTCAAGTTGTTTTTCAAAAAGCATGGTTTCAATTGTTCTTTCTTGTTTATGTGCGATGTAAGTTTTCACTGACTCTATGCGAGAATTTGATTTCTCGTGTTCCCCAAGTGTTTGACTCAAATGTCTATATCGGTCAAAGCCTTGACAAAATATTGAGGATCCATCAGTGAAAGCAAGGCAAACACTACAATATAGTTTTTCGTTATTTACATTGTAACTTAGCCAGTTTCGCTTGAAAATTTGATCATTGCTATGACATGCTTTGACATGAAAAATTTTATCGTCAAATGGTAGTAGAGGTGTATTCTTCTGTTGTGCTGGTTGGACTGGATAAAATGAAAAAAATAAATTTAAGCTGTTCTGTCTAGGTTTTAAAAAAAAATCAATTAGGTTTATTTCTTGTAAATCTTGCTCCTTTGAGTTTGAGTCGTTACTTTCAACCAGATCAACATCTATTTGCTGCAAAATTTTATCTTCTTCTTGCTCTTGTTGAAACCTCTCATCAAACTTCTGTTCTTGCTCAAAATTAGGTTCCAAAGTTTTAGTCTCAACACTTTCAATATTCATTTCAGTCGTTTCTTCATCTTGTGCAGCATATGGAGCTGTGGCAGTGCTTTTGGAGCTTTGTGACACACAGAAAATTGTGATTTTGGCACATGATAGAGCAGCCTCTTTTCTCTGCCGAGCCTCTTTCTCTTTCCTTGATTCATGGTCTGACTTCCGTTTTTTCTGAGGATTTTTTTCCATAATATCTAAAAAATCTATTTATTAAAAGTGTGCTCTTAACGATTATTAGTTTTACACAAAGTTGCAATTACAATTATAAAAATCAATTTTACATTAATACTCTAACTAGCACTTCAATCAGAATTACAACATTAGCTAATACTCTATATTAAACTACTCCATTATGATCGTTATACAACCATTCACAGTAATATCGCAATTAATATAACAACATCAAGAATTAACAATCATTTACCACAATAAATATGAGCTGGCTCTTGCGCTAAAACCGTTCGCTAAGGCACATCAATCACATGTCAATTAAATAAACGAAAATCACATTTTAAATAACAAAGGAAACGCGCCAATCACTAGAGACCCTATAGGCTGCGTTCGGAAACATCACCCGAGTGCCTTACTAGAGACTGGCCTTTTGAGGGTTCCGCGTGATTGGTTGTACCTAAAAATGGCAGCGCCAATAAGAAACGCTGCTCATCAAGCGCGAATAGAGCTCTAGATCTATAAGAGTAGCGCAAAAGTCGGACATGTTGGTACTAAAAGGGCGCGAAAAATTTGAACAAGACATGTAAACCGTTTTCCGCTCACTGCCAATACGGAACATTTATAGTATACGTAACATATATAAATGTATTATAAATTTGTTTTGTGGTATATATTTATTTGCAGTAAATATTGAAACGCAGTAATTATTATATTTTTAATGCACTCTGTATGATATTCAGGATAATGAAATAAAAACAAGTCTTGAAATTGTAAAAATTTATTTTGAATCATATAAATGATATTGTATCTTTGTGACTTCCGGTTGGTTAACGAAGGCAAGTGGATGCTCCCGTAAAGGGGAGCAAAGAAGTAAAAGGAATACTGGAGTAAAAGTAGAGCAAGACGAGGAAAAAAAGAAGGTACATAAAGGAGGACCGGGGGAATAAGTGAACATGGAGGAAGAACCAAAGACGCAACGAAAACGGAGTAATGTGGAATAGAAGAGGACGAAAGAAAGTGAGGTTAGGAAGAAGACAAGAATGAAGTCGAAGAAGAGGGGAGAGACGCCAGAAAGGGAACCGGAAGTTACGAGCATAGGAACGGTGAGACGAGACGACGTGGAAGTGAGGACTAGTAGATGGCAGCAGCGGTGAGCCTGGCTAAAGCCGAGTCAATGTGGGGTGCCAGCCTCTCCAAAAGAGTGGGTTGGCACCACCGCGTGACGAGAGGCGAAGCATAGGACAAGCAGCAGCAGAGGGCATAACCAGAGCCGAGGCGGTGCGGGGTGCCAACCGCTCCAAAAAAGTAGGTTGGCATTACCGCGCGACGTAGAGACGAAGCATAGGACAAACAGCAACAGAAGAGAAAGCAGAGGGCGCAGCGCAAGATCGGGACGACAGAAGCAGTTGGCACGCATGGAAAACGGGACGACAGAAGCAGTTAGCACACATGGAAAACAAAAGTCATGACAGCAAAGCAGAGAAGGAAAGCTAGAGATAGTAAATAACTGTAAGAACGGTAAGGTTAGAGGCGGTTGAAAGGCAAGAAATGAGAAGAAGAAGGATTGCGGAGGTACAGCCTGAGGAAACAACAGGAAAAGAGAGAATGCAGAGGACGGAACAAATAATGGAAGAGAAAGAATGGAGGAAAGAGATACTGAGGGAGATAAGAAAGGTAGGACAAGAAGTTAAGGAAGATATAAGGAAGGAAAGAGAAGAATTCAAGAAAGGAATGAAGGAGATAAGAACAAGGTTGGAAAAGCTAGAGAAACAGCAAATGCAAAACGAAGAGAGCGAGGAATAGGAGGAAGAAGAAGAAAGAAAAGAAAAGGAACATGCCAGGCAGAGGCAAAGGGAGAGAGAGATAGCAGAAACGAAAGAAAGCAGCAGAAAACTGATGAAGAAAGAGAGAACGGAGGAAGAGAAGGCGGAAAGCAGCGAAGAAGGGTGGAATGAAAGCGAGTGGGGAAGAGACTGGTGGGAGGAAGTGGCGAACGAAGAAGAAAGAAGAAACAGAAAAGGAAAAAAGAACAACGAGACAGGAAGAGGAAGGAAGAAAGATGGAGGAAAGTATGGAGGCCAGAGGAGGCGAGGGAAGGCCGTCTCTACTAAAGGAAGGAAGGAGGAAATAAAAAAACGCGCAAAGGAAGAAACGGGAAGGAAGTCAAACAAGAACATAATGTATAAGGTATATGTATATGTTTTGGTTTTCAGAAAAGAACGCTGAGCACAAAAGAAAAAGAAAGAAAGAAAAAGGAAGGAGGGCACACAAAGGACAGCAGATCAACAAATGGAGCAAGGGGAAAGATGCTGGAAAGAACAGAAGAAAGGAAGTCAAAGAAGGGAATAGGAAGGCCAGGGCAAGTGTGATGTCAGGACTGGCCGAGCTGCAGGAAAAGGGCCGTAGGGCATCCATATGCAGGCTTTCGACAGTCGGGGGACATATGGCACACTCATAAGGGAGAAAAGCTAGGGCTAGTATGTAAGGTCGCAAAATGGCCAGGTTAAAGGGAACAAAAAGAAATTGTACAGGGTTGGGAAACGTCCCTACAAAACGCCATTGTAATCCGAAAGGAAACAATAAACCTGAATTGATGGATTGATATTGTATCTTTGTAATTATATTGTGTCTTTGGTATGTTTATATATATATTTGTACTTATATTTAATGTTTATCACATTATATGTTATATGTTATCACAAATGTTAATTACTCGTTTACAGCATTTCTCATGCCAATGCTCTTGCTTCCACACTTCGAAGATTTATTACGAACTATTGTATTGTTAAATTTACGCACGGTGAAATAAATGCGTGAAAAAAGATATGCTTTCAAGATATGCTTTCCAACAGAATGGCACGGTGAAAATTTGTATGTAATACAAAGCGGCAGCAACGTTTCTAACATTTCAGAGAATGTAATTACACCTGACATAATATGAACTCTGCAGTTTGTAAAAAACAATAAACCAATTCGCTACAAAATATGAGCCCTGAAATTTTTGTCGAAAGTGTCTGGTCGAGAGTAATTGCTTAGATCAGTAAGAACCTGTACACGAGAAATATCACACGAAGTAGATTTTAATAAAGTCAATTTGCACGTTTCGCATCGTATGCGATGCCTATTTATAACCGTTCGTACAACTGCTCCACTAAGTTTATATAAAGATTGACCTTCTTCTTCTGCAAATAAAGTATTTGTTTTTATTATGAAAAATGTACAATTATAAAGCATCAATAAAACCTACATACTGCAGTAAAAAAAAATTTTAATACAAAAAAATTTTATGTTACTTCGTAATAATCGAAGATATTCAGATATCTGAAATTTTGAAATAAAGTGTTTATTCATATACCAGATAAAACTGAACGAATCGATTCCAGATCCATACAAATGGATGTAGAAACATCCGTTGTATTTCGTGAAGAGCTGTTCTCAGTACTTACATTGTCTAAAGTGGAATAATAATATTAAACAAGTTATACAAAATATATGACAATAAACAAGTAGGTAAGCTAGGCCGGTTCTAACCCACCGCGGCGGTGTCAGATTACACAAGGGTATCAGATTTCGCGCGGGGGGGAGGGGGAGGGGGGATACCGCGGGGGGAGGGGGTGGGAAGTACCGCGGGGGAGGGGGAGGGGGTACCGCGTTTTCATGCGTTGCGGGGGCGGGGGAGGGGGGTACCGCGTTTTCATGCGTTGCGGGGGAGGGGGAGAGGGGGGTACCGCGTTTTCATGCGTCGCGGGGGCGGGGACCGCGTTTTCATGCGTCGCGGGGGCGGGGGAGGGGGGTACCGCGTTTTCATGCGTCGCGGGGGCGGGGGACCGCGTTTTCGTCGCGCCGCGGGGTGAGGGGCGACCGCGATTTCGCCGCGCCGGTCCGCGTGACGTCACCCGCTCGCGTTCCCGGCCCCAGTTCGCACGCGGTCCCTCTCGCTCCCGGCCCCCGTTCGCGCGCGGTCCCTCTCGCTCCCGGCCCCCGTTCGCGTTATCTCCCCCGTTTGCGCGCGGTCCCTCTCGCTCCCGGCCCTCATTCGCGCGCGTTTTCTCGTTCGCGTTCTCTTTCCCTCGCGCGTTCTCGCTCACGATCGCGTATCTTTTCTTCGCAAACGATATTTAATCGTTTAGATTTTCGCGATATTTAATTTCTAATATTACATTTAAGTAAACGAAGACAGCTTAATTCTAATGACAGGGAATGGGATAAACGGAAAATGAAAAGGAAAAATTGTTTTACCATATTATATGCATTTATTTCTCATGTAGCGCATTATACACAATAGTATCTAAAGCGTAGACTAATAATTCACAATCAATAATTGAATTTTTATCGTAAAATTCACGCAAGATTCTAACTGCATTACATTTATCGATGATACAATTTTGGCGTAAAATGCTTACAAATTGTTTAAATTTTTCACTTACACCATGAACATTTTGGCATAGTTGAAAATACACATTCTCGACGCAATGTTCTGGTTTAAACAGGAAAAGTACGGTTGACGGTTTCATGTACAAGCTGGTATCGCACGATGTCAATTTTATAATATCTGCATCGCATATTTTAACGAGCTCCAGATCTCGAAACGCTAACGATGATGGCGTCGGTGACTGCACGAGTCGCTGAATATCTGCACGTTTTTCGATGAGAGCCGTCCACGTTGCATAAGGCAGAATTATCCGATTGCCTCGGTTATCGCCAATATGTATATCCACAGAGGACATAGGTCCCGCGATGACTCCAACATCCAAAAATTTATATGCTGTCGATGTCAGGGCAAATCTCCTTCCCAAAATACGTGGCGTGTGGCGGGGTTTATCAAAACTGAAACAAATACAATTATATTTATAAAAGTTTTTTTGCACAAGTATATACGAAAATTAGCGGTACTTACTCATTGTGCTGTTTCTCGCACGTTTCATTCTGAATCGGAACGTAGTAGTTCGCACCGTGAGCATTCATCGTATCTGGAGGCTGTTTGCGACGTACTCGAACCGTATCAAACTCTTGACTGCACGCGCTAGAATCCTCGTAGACTATTTATACGTACAAAAATGCGAATCTTGCAAATTGCGCCAATGTACGGCTGCTGCTGCGAGCATACCATTTCAAATGCAGATCCGCACCTATCACCACACCTCTATCTCTATCTCATTTCTATAAGTGTACTTTATACCGATGACTGATCATTGTCAGGCTTGTATCGCGATTTGAGATGATCGTCAATTTTGAAACGACATGTGATCATCACAGAGTTAATAGATGATATGTCATGTGCGTACCAATCGGAGATATAACATCTCTGCAACATATGATGTTCAGTGCACCACTTGTTAGTGCGAGTGAGCACGTTTCGAAACCCAAGTTCTCGGCAGCGAAGATTATGCACAATCGATGAACAATAACGTTTGTCTGTTCCCACGTTGTCCATATTTTTCACACAATTGTACTCACGACTTCCAATTCTCAACTGCGTGCTACAATCCTCGTACACCATTTATACGTACAAAACTGCGAATCTTGCAAATTGCGCCAATGTACGGCTGCTGCATGGTGACCATCACCACAATCCACATAAATGTGATTTCTTTGTCAAGAACGTGATGAGATCACCTCATCGGGCAATAGCATCAAATATGATTTTTTCAAGAACATGTCGCGACGTGTCTCGCGATGATTTCATCGAATACGTGCAAAACTGCAAATTTTGCATTTTTTTGGTCGATGTACGGCTGCTGCATTGATACAGATCAAATCACCGAAAGTCACGTTATTGTTTTCAAGACGTGTCTCGCGATGATTTCATCGAACACGTGCAAAACTGCAAATTTGGCAATTTCGCATAAGTCAATGGTGCGTTATTGTTTTCAAGAACATACATGTCTCATGATGATTTCATCGAACACGTGCAAAACTGCAAATTTTGCAAATAGCGCCGATGTACAGCTGCTGAGATGAAATTAAATATGCTAGCAAACGATGCATCATTAGTAGAATATAAATTGACAAATCTGGGGGGGATACGCTCAGTAGTCGAGAATTGGAAGTCGTGAGTACAATTGTGTCAGAAAGAAGATCGTGCAATAATATGGAGCAAGAGTTGTTGGAGCAATCCGCCCTTTTAAATTCGTGGGAAGAATTTACCGTGTGGGAGCAACGATGCGACGAGTTCGAATCGTTGGAAGAACAAAGCCGAATTAAACGGCCACGATTATCGATTGGTCTCAAACAGTCGTTGATTGCTTGTATCGCACGACTCGAAGGTCTGAAAGACTCGGTACGCCAACGTTTCGTGCATGTGGGTGCCGGATACAGTGCGAGTGAGACAGGACTCAGATGGCGCGAGATAGATACGGCTTTTGAAAGTCGTATACTGACCGGTGTGGTGATAAATTCCAAACACATCGACCCACATCAATTTCTCAAAGATGCGAGAGACATTGTACTCATTCATGTGCGGAACGTCATGCAACGACATGACAATGTAAAGATAAATACAATATTTAATGGTGAATTTGTTGCGGGTGACAAACGCGCGAATAAAAGTATCGCTACGAGAAACAGTGAACTCTTTCATATGTCCGATCTGCGCGAGTGGTACAAGCGAGGCGTTATCGAGCCTACCCTAGCATCGCTGGAGGAATTCCAGGAACGTGATAGCGGATGGGCGTTGTCGCGTATACTGAATTTGACTGTTAACGTAAACAAGTACAATCCAATGCACGCGGGGTGTCTTGTGGAAATACCGCGAGAAATTAAAATGAAGAGAGCGGTGATAAACGTGCGATCAACGGACAATGCATGTTTCGCATGGTCAGTGACGGCTGCTCTGCATCCAGCCCAAAAACATGTAGAACGGGAGTCATCGTATCCACATTACGCGTTGGTGCTAAATCTTACAAACATTAAGTTTCCAATGACGTTGGATCAAATTAAAAATTTTGAAAATTACAACGACATCTCCATCAACGTGTACGGCATCGAGAAAAAAAACAAGGAACTTGCTATCGTGCCAATACGGCTCACCGACAGAAAGATGGACAGGCATGTAAATCTGCTGTACATGCATGACGACAACGTGGGACACTTTGCATGGATCAAGAACCTATCCCGTCTCGTGAGCTCGCAATTGAGTAAAAAAGAGCATAGGAAATACTTTTGCGATCGGTGAGTATACGTCCTAATAAATAATAAAAATAAATCTTACTTAAAAAATATATAAAAAATTTCTTTATTTACAGATGTTTACACTATTTCTACACGAGCGAGAAATTGGAAGCTCACACCGTCGACTGTCTGGAGATGAACGACTGCGCAATCAAGTTACCGAGCGATAACGACAAGTGGTTGGCCTTTAAGAATCACAACAAAAAGGAACGAGTTCCGTTTATCATATACGCCGACCTGGAATGTACCCTGGAGAAGATGGAAGCTGATCCGGAAACGTCCAGGTACACGTATCAACATCATCGCGTGTTTAGCATAGGGTACTACGTACGTTGCTCGTACGACGACTCGTTATCAATGTATCGGTTTCGTCGCGATAAGGATTGCGTCGCGTGGTTCGCCGAGGAGCTAAGACGTTTAGCTCACGATGTAAAGACAATCTTGTCCACTAATGTGCCCATGCCGGATTTCACGCGAGACGAGTGGGAAAAGTTTAACAGCGCAACGCACTGTCACGTGTGCGAAAAACCGTTCAAGCCAGACGACGTGCGAGTACGCGATCATTGTCATCTGACCGGTCAGTACAGAGGTCCCGCGCACTCAAACTGTAACTTAAATTATAAAGATTCGCATTGTATACCCATAGTTTTTCATAATTTATCAGGCTACGACGCGCATTTTATTATAACGGAAATAGCAACAGCATACGAAGGACATGTAGACTTACTCCCAATTACAAAAGAGAAATACATTTCGTTTACGAAAAACGTTAAAAGCACCGAAGATAAAGATAAGAAAACTTGCGTTAAATTGCGATTTATCGATTCGTACAAGTTTCTCACCGCTAGTCTCGACAAATTGGCATCTTATCTTAGCAAGGATAAACTGCGAATATTGCAACGCGAATTTTGTAAATTATCCGCAGAAAATTTTGATTTGTTGACACGAAAAGGCGTATTTCCGTACGAGTACATTGACTGCGTCGAAAAGTTGGAGGACTCATGCTTACCATCGCGCGACTCGTTTTACAGTTCATTGACAGGTGACACCGTATCCGAGAGCGATTACGCGCACGCCGTCAACGTCTGGCAGCGGTTCTCCATTCGAACGCTCGGTGACTACAGTGATTTATATCTCAAAACCGATGTCTTGCTGTTGGCCGATATCTTTGAAAATTTTCGCGATAGCTGCGTCGCGAGTTATGGACTCGATCCCGCCTATTATTATACTCTACCGGGTTTTACGTGGGATGCTATGTTGAAGCATACACGTATCAATTTCGAATTGCTCACCGACATTGACATGGTCATGTTTATCGAACGCGGTATACGCGGCGGTTTGAGCCAATGTTCGAACAGATACGCGCTGGCCAACAACAAGTACATGCAGTCGTACGATCCAGCGAAACCATCATCGTATCTGATGTATTTTGACGTAAACTTATACGGCTGGGCAATGTGTCAACCACTGCCATATGCTGATTTTCAATGGGTCGACGACGTAACCAATTTTAATGTTATGGATGTCGCGTTGGATTCCTCGATAGGCTACATTCTCGAAGTCGACTTAGAGTATCCGCAACATCTTCACGATGCGCATACTGACCTACCGTTCTGTCCAACGCGCGATAAACCTCCCGATAAGCGGCAGAACAAGCTCCTCGCAACATTATACGATAAGAAACGTTATGTAATACATTATCGCAACCTGCAGCAGTGTACTCGTCACGGTCTTCGTATATCAAAGATTCACCGCATATTGAAATTCGCGCAATCTCCATGGCTTCGCGATTATATTGAACTAAATACGAAATTTAGAACATTGGCCAAAAATGATTTCGAGAAAAATTTATACAAATTGATGAACAACGCTGTGTTCGGCAAAACCATGGAGAATGTGCGGAATCACGTTGACGTGCGACTCGTGATTCATTGGGAGGGTAGATACGGCGCGGAGGCAATGATCGTGTTCTGTGTCGACGTAAATCCCTTCAGATTTACGCCGTAGTTTATTCTTGATACAATTTTATAATGTTCGTACAATGTTAAGATATACCGCACTGCGCTCGTGATTGTTTTTTGCGACACCGCGTCGGACACACGCACGTCGTGACAACGCCTCAAAGTCGTTTCGGGATCGCGATGACGCCTCGAGCTGATGCTCGGATCGCGACGACGCCTAAGAAACGACTTGGGTCACGACAACGATTTGTATAACTTCTTATAAATCAATTCGAGAGATCGTGTTCTTGCTGTCTTCGCGACTAACTAAAACAGACTGTGTGCTTTGACTGTCACAGATCAACTAACTCGTCACGGTAACCGCGCCTCCCGCCCGTGCGTTCGCGAAAACATAATGTTCGTACGATTGGTGGAATCTAGATCCGCCCGCCGATTCGCTCGTCTCCACCAATCAATTTATTATTCAAACCGTGACGTCTAGTTTGGTGGAAAGGAGACGGAAACAGCGGAATCCGCGGATCCGATATCACAGGCGCCGAAGACGCTTGAAACCATGCCGCCTCGAGGCTAGGTAAATCTATGTGTGCGTGCGGGTGTCTGCGTCACTGACCTTTTTTTGTATTTATTTATATGCCTACGTCGTGCACGACCGCAACATACTCCCCCCGTTGAGAGGGTACCGATCAATTCGTGGGTTGCTTTAGCGCATCATGAATATAATATGTATATATGTAACGCAGCTTAAAACATATGTTATTGCAACGCATAATACAATATTATTGTACGACATCTATTGCATTCGGAAAATACATCATGACGATAGCGGCCTTGGATTATTGTAAGATTGGAAGAGGGCACAGATTTTTCGTGGTTCTCTTCATTTCTCCCTTGGTAGTTTTAACATCGACCGCTCGTACGACGCCGTCCTCTCCTGGATATAATTTTGCAATTCTGCCTAACGCCCATTGAGTACAGGGAAGATTTTTCTCTTTGACTAGCACCATTGTACCGATTTTGAGTTCCGGTCCGTCTTTAACCCATTTGGTGCGATTTTGAAGTTCGTTCAAGTATTCGAGATACCAACGTGCCCAAAAGTCTTGTCGCACCTTCGTTATATGTTGCCAGGTTGATAGACGGTTTGCTGGAACAGATTGCAAATTGCTCTCCGGGAGAGCCGTTATTGGCTTGCCGACTAAATAATGAGCGGGAGTCAAAGCGTGCATGTCGTTCGGATCGGAAGATAGTGAAGTGATAGGTCGAGAGTTGATGATACCTTCAATTTCGATGACGAACGTGTTTAATTCCTCGAACGTAAATAGCGCATCGCCTACTACGCGTTTAAAGTGATGCTTGAACATTTTAACGGTAGATTCCCATAATCCCCCGAAATGGGGAGCTACAGGCGGTATAAAATGCCATAATATACGTTGTTCGTTGGCGTATTTATCTATAAGTTTCTTATGTTCGGCGGAATTTAATAAGGTGTAGAGTTCCTTTAATTGGTTATTTGCACCAATAAAATTCGTCCCATTATCGGAATAAATATGCTCCGGAATTCCGCGTCTTGCAATAAAACGCCGTAACGCTGCGAGGAAGCCGTCTGATGATAAATCACTTACAATCTCGAAATGTACTGCTTTTATAGACATGCAGACGAATACGCTTACATAGACCTTAATCTTATTTCGATTCCGAAATTTCTTTTCTTTGATGTAAAAGGGGCCACAAAAGTCGATACCCGTGTGAGTGAAAGGTCTAGATTCGCGTACACGGCTAGGTGGTAGATCACCCATCTTATATTCGACCGCGGATGGCTCGAAGCGCGTGCAACGCACGCATTTACGTATTACTTTGCGTACTTGATTTTTACCGTCAATGAGCCAAAATTTTTGTCTGATTAGGTATAATGTGGTTTGAATTCCCGTGTGGTAATGTTTCTCGTGTGTTTCGCGTATAATTTGATCAGTAAGAGGGTGTCGACTCGGAAGTAGTATTGGGTGTCTTTGTTCGAAAGTTAAGTTTGATGATTTGAGCCGACCTCCGACGCGAATTAGATCGTTCTGGTCTACAATAGGATTTAAATTAATGATTCTGCTTTTGCGAATGAGTTGTTGATTTTTTAATTTTTTAAATTCGTCCGAAAATTGAACAGCTTGAAGGATTCTTAATACCCGTATTTCGGCTTCTTTTTTCTCATTCAAGCCTAATGGACCGCTATATTTATTGACTGATCGAAATCTGAGACAATAGGCTACAATATTACACAGCTTAGAGTAAGATGAATACCTCTCAAGTATGCTAAAATCTTTAAACGTCGTCGTCAAACAAGTATTTCTCTTTAATTCAGATACTTCGATAGGTTGTAAATCTTCATTAGGCCAATTGTTTTCGGTTTTGCTTAACCATGAAGGTCCTAATCGCCACTTAATGTTTTGCAAAAATGCGTGAGGTAATTGACCTCTAGAAATCGCGTCGGCCGGATTGTCCTCTGTACTCACATAACGCCATATAACTGATTCAGAAAGTTCCTGAATTTCTCCAACGCGATTGGCTACATAAGTTTTAAGTAGATGTGGAAAAGTCTTCAGCCAATGTAACACGATTGTCGAGTCGCACCAAAAAATTATTTTGTCTGGTGAAAACTTCCATGTGCTATTTACTTCGCGAAATAATCGGGTTAAAAGTAACGCGCCGCATAACTCGAGCCGCGGTATCGTGAGTGGTTTAATCGGAGCCACTCTGGATTTAGCGCATAATAATCGGATGTTTATTCTTCCGTCTTTTCCGACAGACCGAATGTATAAGCATGCTCCGTAACCTGACTCGCTGGCGTCACAGAACCCGTGTACCTGGACATTATGATAATTTTCTAATAATAATTTTCGATCGAAGGTGACTTGATTTAACGCTCCTAGTTGTTGCCTGAATTCTGACCATTGTGTATAAATATACTGTGGGATGGATTCGTCCCAATTTACTTGAGCTTTCCACACGTCTTGTATTAATCGTTTGGCGTACAAAATTACTGGCCCTAAAAGACCTATCGGATCATAAATCCTTGCTATTTCGGACAAAATTTTTCTTTTTGTCACCGTTTCTGAAATTTGAACCGGCTGTACTGAATAGCATATCTTGTCGTCGTGGGTATTCCAATAAACGCCTAATGTCGGTACCGCTTTATTGTCGGTAAGCATGTAATTAGCATGTAACGCGTGATTTGGTAAATCCTCGACGGCGCGTGGATCATTTGACGCCCATTGTCTAATGGGAAACCCCCCGCGCTTTAACAACGCAATTGTTTCGTCTCTAATGTCTCGCACCTGTTCGATGGATTCACCGCCGGTTAATAGATTGTCTACATAGAATTCCTCCTTCAGGATCTTAGCCGCTCTAGTATATATGTGACCTTCATCGTCCGCTAATTTTTGTAAGGAGCAAATTGCGAGAAACGGAGACGCGGATACTCCAAACATAAGTGTGTTTGATTGATATGTTTTTATTATGCCGTTCTCGCGCCACAGGATACGCTGATACCGGCGATCCCTTTCGTGTAGTAGTACCTGGCGATACATTTTTTCTATATCCGCGATTATTACGTAAGTATACATGCGAAACCGAATTAGGTGCAAAAAGAGTTTGGTTTGAATCGTGGGCCCTACTAACAAGACGTCGTTTAAAGACACACCGTTACTCGATTTTGCGGACGCATCGAATACGACTCGGACCTTAGTAGTATCGCTTGTCTCTTTAAGAACTGCATGGTGAGGCATGTAGTATCCATTGTCATCGGGAGTTTCTATTAGAGTTATATGTCCTAATTCTTTGTATTCGTTAATTACACGTGTGTATTCTAATTTCAGAATCGGATCTCGCTCCAATTTACGTTCTAGTGTCGCTAGCCGTTTTAATGCGATAGATCGCGACTCGCCGATACAAATGTTTGACTCGCGAAACGGTAAACAAACCACGTACCGTCCGTCGCAATTACGAGCGACGGTTCTCAAAAAATGTGCTTCACATTCAATATCTTCCTTTGATTTTGGTTTATCAACTGAAACTTCTTCGATTGTCCAAAATTTCGTTAATTGAGTATCTAAATTTGTCAAATAAGACGCCGACCTTTCTGTTAAAACTGGAGAAGACGTGTTGCCGGCTATAATCCAGCCTAGGCGCGTTTTTTGTAAATATAGATCGTGTTTGTGACATGACAAATTGATTTGACCGACCGAGAGCATCGACAACGTGGCACCTGACCCAATCAATAAATCGATGGGACGTGGTAAATGGAATTCCGGATCCGCAAGTTTTATGTTCGATGGTAATTTTATCCGATTTCGCGGAAAAACTTCAAACGGAACAAGATCCGCGATGCTTGGAAGCGTTAAGCATGTCAAATCCTTGTGGAAATTATCGCGTATTGAACGTATTGTAATCTGCACTATGCCTTTAGATGTAGAATTCGTGGTATCGATAGAATTAACCGGGATCGATTGCGGGATCGCCCGTATGCCCAAACGTTTTATGATGTTTTCTGAAATAAAATTCGCGGAAGAACATGTATCTAATAACGCGCGACACTTTATCTGATTGTAATGCTTATCGTGTATATACACTAGTGCGCTCGCTAGTAACTGCGGTGTTACTTCTGCTGTTATTGTCGCGACGTTCATTTTGCTCTTACCGCTTACGCTGTCTAGTCATTCCGCGTTAGAGGTTTCGGGTTTAGAAGCACTGGATTTATTGGCGGACACGTATTTATCGTCGTGCAAGAGCGTGTTGTGTCGTTTTTGGCAGATCGTGCAGTTCGAAAATTTGCATTGACTACCGCGATGTGAACGCAGACAATTGTAGCAAAGTTGTTTGCGTTTTTCACCGTTTCAATGCGTTTTGACACCGACAATTGCTTAAATTTATTGCATAAATAAAGCGGGTGACGTTTGACACTACACGCGACGCATTTCTGACTGGTATTTGTCATGAATGCCTGATTTGTTGGATGAATGCGTTTCTTCTTGGCCGAAATTTCGTTCTTACCCGTTTCAATATCCGCTTTTCTAACCCTTTCTTTCTTCGACGCGCAAACCGCGGTTTTATATAAAAACTCGTATAATTGTTCAAGTGACGGAAATACGTCTCTATCAAGAGTTATTTCCCACTTGTCGAGAGTGACCCTTGGTAATTTATTTTCAATAATATGGACTATTATTTCGGGCCCGACGTTGACTCCTAACGCGCTTAATGATGCAAGGTGTTGCTGAGTATCATCGGCTAATTTGGATAAGCCATAAGTACTTTCCTTATCTAACGTAGGCAGATTCAAGAGTAATGATAAATGACGCGAGATAAGGATTCTTTTCACTTCATACGCGCGCTCCAGTAGTTCCCACGCCTTTGAATAATTAATTCCGTCGATTGTAAAAATTCTCGTTTTATTCGCTGCTTCGTCCTTCAATGCTGATTTTAGATAATACAATTTATCTACATCTGAGAGATCCGAGTGCAGGTCGATTAAATTACGAAACGCGTTTTTAAATGTTAACCAGTTTTCGTATTTACCGTCAAATGTCAGTAGCGGTGCTTCTGGTAATTTAATCCGTCGCTTTTTGATAGATGTTACCGCGGCCGTTTGATCAATTCGGACTTGGCTATTCGAGCCACTCGCTATCGAAGAACTTGTTGGATTTAAAATATTCTCAATTTTGGACGCGAGAGTATAAAATCGTTCTTGGATGCTCATGAATTCTTCCTGATGCGATTCATTTGGGTCTAAAATCGCGAGTTCGTCGTTGTGTTCTTCAAATGCGCGAAATAATTCTGTTAAACGTGTTATGCGCAATCTTAATGCCGTGTTATCGAGCTTTTCCTTTTCGAGAAGATTAGTCAAATTAGTTATCTGCGATTTCAATGACGTTCGTCTTTGAACGAGAAGCTTAATCTTATCCGCCATTGTTAAACTTGACGATGAAACTAAGATAAGGATAAGACCGAACGACACGCTAGCTATATGATATTAGTAAATACCGTCCCTGTAAAACGTGTGATGTGGGTTCGAGCTCGAAGATGGCGATGATCTCTGCTTCTTAGAACGGATCCTGTATCATACGTTGTTCCGCTCTTCTCCAGCCAGGGACCGCGAACCTCACAGGAGGCACCAAAATGTTCTGTGTCGACGTAAATCCCTTCAGATTTACGCCGTAGTTTATTCTTGATACAATTTTATAATGTTCGTACAATGTTAAGATATACCGCACTGCGCTCGTGATTGTTTTTTGCGACACCGCGTCGGACACACGCACGTCGTGACAACGCCTCAAAGTCGTTTCGGGATCGCGATGACGCCTCGAGCTGATGCTCGGATCGCGACGACGCCTAAGAAACGACTTGGGTCACGACAACGATTTGTATAACTTCTTATAAATCAATTCGAGAGATCGTGTTCTTGCTGTCTTCGCGACTAACTAAAACAGACTGTGTGCTTTGACTGTCACAGATCAACTAACTCGTCACGGTAACCGCGCCTCCCGCCCGTGCGTTCGCGAAAACATAATGTTCGTACGATTGGTGGAATCTAGATCCGCCCGCCGATTCGCTCGTCTCCACCAATCAATTTATTATTCAAACCGTGACGTCTAGTTTGGTGGAAAGGAGACGGAAACAGCGGAATCCGCGGATCCGATATCACAGGCGCCGAAGACGCTTGAAACCGCCTCGAGGCTAGGTAAATCTATGTGTGCGTGCGGGTGTCTGCGTCACTGACCTTTTTTTGTATTTATTTATATGCCTACGTCGTGCACGACCGCAACAGATCGCGAAGCCAAATTTTCATAGCCGAAACGTCTTTTCGGAGAATTTAGTAGCAATAGAAATGCGAAAACTCGAGGTGAAGTTCGACAAACCAATCTACGTGGGTATGTGCATCCTCGATATATCCAAGACATGTTTGTACGAATTTCATCACGAGTATATGTTACCGTTGTATCGCGAAAAGTGTAAAGTCACGTACACTGATACTGACAGTCTCATTTATCACATCGAGTGCGACGATGTGTATGACACCATGAAGCGCGACATTAATAGATTTGACACTAGCGATTACGCGGTCGATAATGCGTACGGTATCCCACTCGCCAATAAAAAAGTTCCGGGTTTGATGAAAGACGAAAACAACGGTGCGATAATGACTGAATTTGTCGGGCTTAGAGCAAAGATGTACGCCTTGCGAGTGAACGGTAAAAAAGATACGAAAAAGGCTAAAGGTGTTAAGAGTAACGTCGTAGCCAGGTCGATAACGTTCGACGATTACACGCGATGTCTGCGCGACGAAATTGAAATGACGCGACAGCAGGCTTGCATAAGATCCAAACAACACGAGGTGTACACCGTGTCCGAAACGAAAATAGCTCTAAGTCCGTACGATGATAAACGATACATTATATCCGGTTCTACCGAGACGTTGCCATGGGGGCATTATAAAATACCTTAAATATATATTGTAATTACATTTAGATATTTATGAAAATAAATGACTCATTTGTATGTATAATATGTTTTATATTGTAATAAATTTTTTTACAATACATTATTCTTGTGTATCCACGAATTGTATGAATTATCAAATCCTAACCACTTTACATAAACCTCATCCCCCCTTTTGCGCAAAACTTTTTCAACGAGATACACGTCGGGATCAGCAACGCGATGTAATTCGTATTCGTAGAAGCCGCCGGCGACGGGTTTTCCGCAGGAATCTTCCAACAGATACGTCACGGGATTAGTTTTCTGCATTTTGACGATTCTAAACACCTCCGTGGTCCAATTTGGCGTGTATTTTTTCTCGAAGATTGTCTTGAATTTACTCACGCGTACCGAGTCGCCCACTTTGAATCGCGCGGGAGCAGCGATCTTTACGTGACTGTACACCGTTGTTAGGAGCTTGTCGGCGATCGCGGGGGTAACATCGATAAGTCGCATGCCGATAGTTCGATGCTTTCGCGCGTTGTAATCCGATACGAGACCCGGCAGCGAGTCGATACATTTGTAATTTTCATTGAGCGTAAACATTTTCCACATGTCGTTCTTGAGCGTACGATTGAATCGTTCGACGACCGATGCCTTCATTACGGAATAAGTCGAATAGTGATTGATATTATGTTTCTTCAAAAGTTTCTGCACGTTTGCATTGTAAAATTCTTTGCCCTTGTCAGTCTGCAGATTTTTCGGACATCTTCCGCCGTCTTGAATTATTTTCGCAATCGCCGTAGTAACCTCGGTTCCGCTCTTGGCCTTGAGCGGTACGGCCCATGCGTGCTTGCTCAGCACGTCGATAATGGTGAGTATGTAGTGGTAGCCTCTGTTGAATCGCGTGTATGGGCGCATCTCGACCACATCCGCCTGCCACAGGTCATCGTATCCGCGCACTATGACGCGTCTTCGCGAAAAATTTCTTCTCGCAGGGGCATGTAATTCTTCCTCCAACCTCCGTTTCTCAGTTGATTGCTTCTTACTAGCCATGACGATGACGCGCAACTGACGCAGAGATCAGATGTACGTTCTTATCTATTCGCGATGATACGCGATAATTACTTCTTGAATCATCTTTTGAAGCTCGTTTAGAGTAATTTGCACGTCATTCTGGAATGCAACCATCTTTCTCTCGATTTCATCCTGCCGATCTTTCAAAATTTGCACGCTCTGCTGCACGTAACGTTTATTGGCGGCATCGCCATCATCTACAGGCGGCGCTATCCGTCGAATCTTGCGCGATTTCGCGTCAAAGTCAGTGGCGACCACGCAAAGAACGTTATCGCGCACGTAATTTCTGATTAATCCTCTCCATTGATAGTACGGTTCCGCACCGCCTCTTCCGAGCGATATACCAAACTTGTTGATCGGCATTTCGATGTTGATTGAATGACTCGCCGACGCGCGTTTTAATTTATAATAAGTCCAGCCTCGCGAAGTTCCTCGATAATCGACAGGATCTCGTTATCGTGACCGGTGTGACCCGCAAGGCGCAAAGCTTCGAGCAATCGGAGACGATCTACAAGCTCGTTGGGATCGTCCCAATGAACATAGTCGATCTTGTTGTCGTTTAATGTCATGGCACGCGGTATACCTTTTCCAGCTTTTTTACCCGAAATCGACGATGCAATTATATGATCGATCTTGTTGCCGTTTAATGTCATGGCACGCTGTATACCTTTTCCAGCTTTTTTACCCGAAATCGACGATGCAATTATATGATCGATCTTGTTGTCGTTTAATGTCATGGCACGCAGTATACCTTTTCCAGCTATTTTACCCGAAATCAACGGCGCAATTATATTTATGTATTTGTGTCCTCTGTTGCCATTTAATTGAGCATGAGCATCGTAATTGCGTTTATGAGCACTCGTCGTCAACAGAATGCTCTTGTATGTTTGCATGTCGTCCTCCGTGTAGATGTCATAATCGGGAAGTTTCTTAAAGATCAACTCGTAAAGACCGCGTGTGCCTGCGTGTCGTGTGCCGTTGATAATTATGTTGTCCGCGTTGTCCACGTCAAAACGTTTATTACCTAGCATCATTCCATCGTTGCTGAAATAAACGCCGTATACGGTGTCTATACCGCTTTCTTGATCGCCACTGAGAACTGCCCCGACGTACTTTTGGCTCAATGGACCCAAGTGATCTCGCAACGTTTCTCGACCCTCAGATGTTTGTAACTGCTCCCGAACAGACGTCACGAGTGAGTCATCCGTGGTTTCGAAAACATCCTCGTTTGCGAGTGATTCGAGCATTGGGGGTTGTACGGAAGGCGCTGAGGTTATCGGTGGTTCATTCAATGAATCTTTCGATCGTTTCGATTTACGCGGTTGTAAAATTTTGGGTATTTCGCTCAAATTAGATGGCATATTTATCGATCGTTTCAACGTAACTGGAGTTGAAGCCATTACAGAGTCGTTAAACGAGACGTTTGGTCGTTTTCGTTTGAGCTTTGGCTCTTCGTCTTCCCACCCCGTTTCATTCTCAATCTTTGACACATCAGATTCTTTACCAACGGTGTTTTCGGCAATCTGCCTTAGAGGCTCGATGATGGGCTTAAAGTGTCTCTCCAACGCGATATCTTCCTCCATTTTACCCGTTTTCAAGGCGTGATACTTTTTGCGAATCGAATTGCTCGTTTTCGCAATTTGATTTGCTATCCTCTCGCGCTCTCTAATCTCCTCTCTAATCTCCTCTCTCTCTCTCGTGAGTATCTGTTGTGTCACGCTGTGTTCTTGCTCCTGCTTTTGTTGTCAATTGTTGCTGCTGTGATTTGCCTTCGGGCCGTTTTGTTGCAGGCGCAGGCAGGCTTTTTAACTGCTTATTGATAGCAGTATATCAATCTTCGAGGCTTGTCTCCTTTAGATAATTATTCTGGTTGAAAGGGACAGCCTGTTTCTTAACCTCAGTTTTAGATCGGCGTGGGCCTCTTGCATGTGCGCTTTTCACTGTTCCTTCTGCACTCTATTGCTTGCGGTGCACGTGGCGCGGGTTGATCTGGTCGCGTCGGCGAGAGTTGGTACGCTTGCGGTGCTGCTATTGGCTGGGCTGTGCTGCCATTTTGGTCTCTTTTGGTTTTATCCTGTCTCCATCGTGTGACTTTGGCTCTCAGCATGCTGGACATGGAGTCGAGTGTGTGTGAAAAATGTAAGAGGCCAGTCAACGATTCACGCAAGTGCGAGGAGTGTAAGAAGATATTCCACCCTGGCTGTATTAAACCATATGCCGCATACAAGTATGCGGATGCGTGCTGCAGAGCTCTTGCAGCCACACCGAGCGCGCCGCTTACACCTGTCGCGAGGGATACTCGCTCTCTCGACTTCGCGAGTGCAGCGTTGGAAATTCTGGCGCACGATGCGACTGCTCCTGTGAGCGCCGACGCTCGGTCGCAGTTTCAGTCCATCGACGCGCTGCTGCAGACGATCTTGTCGAGGTTTGACGAGACGGAGAAGAGACTCGCTGCCAGGTTTGACGAATCTGACAGGAATATCACCGCCAGGTTGGAAGAGTCTGACAGGAAGATCACTGCCTTCATCAGCCATCAGGAGTCAGTGAACGCTGAAGTCGAACGAAAGTTGAACCAGCTACCCGAGGTTCAAAGAATCGTGGCGGATCACGGCGATCGGATTGCGGAGCTTGAGGCTCGTGGTGTGCAATCAGACAGTTTTTAGCACACCGATCGCGTGTCGTCTGCGGCATTGCGAGTCTCTCGAACGTCGGACATTATAATTTCCGGCATTCCAAGTATTTTCACTGATGCGCCTGATGAAATTGTCGTTAAAGTCTTTCGCGCGCTTGGCGTTTCTCAGCTTATTTCCGACGTTCTTGAGACTCGTGATGTGGGGCGGAGGGATGCGTCTGCGTCTCGTGGCGCGGCTCCTGCCTCTGCTCCTGCCTCCGATCCTCGGGCTGACTCCGCTGGACGCGTGAGATCGGTTATAGTCGCGCTTAAATCGCGTGAAATTTCCGACTATGTTCTGCGAGTTATGCGCCGCAGGCGTCGGCTTACCGTCAGTGATGTTTTCTCCGGTGACGGTTTCGGGCATATCTTCGTCAACGAACTCCTTACTACCGACACTTACAATTTGTTACGTCAGACGAGAGTCAAGGCCAGGCAACTGTCCTACAAATATACTTGGAGCAGGGACGGTCAGATTTTTGTCCGTAAAGACAATGGTCTATCTCCAATCTTGATAGCCTCGGAGGCTGATCTCGAGCGGCTTCATTGACCCGTGGCGGCGGATGTGGTTCCTTCTGCATTACGTCATCTCAGGATCGCATGTTTCAATGCCTGCTCCCTTCCTGCCCATCTTGAGTCAGTCCAGGCTTTCATAGCGTCAAATTTTTTTCACATTATTTCGATTACAGAGACCTGGCTTCACTCACATATTTCCGACGACTTAGTTCGTATCCCAGGTTATTATTTGTTACGAGCTGACAGGGAAGGCAGGGAGGGGGGAGGTGTTGCCTGTTACGTTCATGACTTGCTGCGCGCGCGTATTCTTGCATCGTCTCCTCTCGTCTTTTCGAATGAGCCTGAATTTCTTGTTCTGGACATTCGGGGCGAAGATTGTCAGCCTCTCTTGTTCACGTCAATGTATCGTAGACCTAAGGGGAAAAACTTTTGTAAATATGTTGACACTCTCACTACATTCATGCATAACTATAAAAATATCATTATTTCTGGTGATCTTAACTGCAATCTTCTTGCTTCATCTTATGATTCTGATCACCTTAGAAATATGGTCTCACAGTTGTCGCTCAACATTGTTGACTCGCAATCGACTTTTCACACCCGCTCTTCCGACTCATGGTTAGACGTTTTTATTGTCGATAGCCTTGATAAGGTCCTATCGTTTCGTAAATCGGACGCGCCCTTCATTAATGGTCACGACCTAATTGGGCTGAAGTACACGTTTGTGGTTCCATCTGCCTCAAATCGTACTTTAGTTCGACGTAGCTTCAAGGACTTCAATGGGCCAGGATTTGTCGAAACTCTCACCGCCACGTTGTCCTCATCCTTCGCTGAGGATTTCAGTCAAACGGACCTTAGTGAGCATGACTTGGACAACATTTTGAACACCTTAACGGACGACTTCACTTCCAGTCTCGACGAGTATGCGCCCATCCGCACTTTTCGTGTTTCTCGTCCAGTTGCGCCTTGGCTTACCGATCAACTTGCTCGCAGAATTCAACTTCGCAACCGTCTTTATAATACTGGCCGAAGGTCGCGAAACATTCTCGATTTTCATATCTATAGGCAATACAGAAATGATCTCACTAACGACTTGAGAGGAGCCAGGGAGCGCTATCACATGGAGAGATTGTCTGTCATTTCTGATCCATCTAAGTTATGGCGTGAGCTTGCCAGTCTCGGGCTCATTGAGTCTCCTCTATCCTCTCCGCTTAACTTTTTTTCTCGTGATATCTTAAATGCTCATTATGCTTCTATCTCCAACCGCTTTCCTTCTTGTACACCTTCTCAATTTTCCAACATCATCTCATCCACAGTACCTGAAGCACCACTTTTCAGTTTTTCTCAGATCTCCTTTGAGGACCTTAGCTCCCTTGTCTCCACTTCTTCTGTTTCCCTTGCTTCTGGTCACGATCAATTACCTCTATACGCCATAGCCTTAGCCCTGCCCCGGATAGGTAATCTCCTTACCTCACTTTTTAACTGTTGTCTGAAATTTAGTTAATTCCCGTCTTTGTGGAAGCGAGCTATACTACGCCCGCTTTCCAAAGTTAAATCTCCTGCTTCTCCTTCAGACACGAGGCCTATTGCAAATCTGTGCGAACTCTCTAAGTTGTTCGAAAAAATTCTACACCGCCAGATCTCGGACTTCATAGCTACTCATCATATTCTCGATGATCGGCAATCCGGTTACCGTAAAGGTTATTCCACCCAATCCGCTTTGTTGCGGTTGCTTCATGACATTAAATATGGTCGACGCGGGGGAAGTGTTGATTCTCGTCCTTCTTGACTTCAGCAAAGCCTTTGACACGGTCTGTCACCTTCTACTGTTGACCAAACTCAGACAACTAGGGTTTTCTGATTCGGCCCTCAAGTTAATTTTTTCCTATCTAACAGGCCGATGTCAGGCTGTTGTTGACTTGGAGGGCGTGTTCTCTGACTGGCTGTCTGTCACCTCTGGTGTTCCACAAGGATCCGTCTTAGGTCCTCTCCTTTTCTCCTTGTTCATCAACGACATTGGCGCTTTCCTTCAGTTTACCGAGCACATTATATTTGCTGATGACACTCAGATCTATCGCAGAAGTCGCCTTAGTCAACTGAACGCTGCTTTACAGCTCGTCGCACATGACGTGGGTGTCATCTCACAATTTGCTGCAACCAATGGTCTGACTCTCAATCTTAAGAAATCAAAAGTCTTGATTTTTGGAAGCAGGAGTAACGTTAGTCACTTAAATTTAAATGACTTACCTCTCATTTCAGTTAGCGGTACCTCCATCCCATTTGTTACAAAGACTCGAAACCTCGGGGTTATCATGCGCTCCGACCTGTCTTGGGAGGGTCATGTTTCACACATTTCAAGAAAGGTACACTTTGCACTACACAAACTGAAATTTCATAAGAATTCATTATCACTTAACCTACGTGTCAAACTTGTGACCACCTTGATTTTGCCTTTGTTAGATTACTGCTCTCTTGTATACAACGACTTGACTGAGGAGCTAAACACCAGGCTTCAGAGACTCTTAAATTGCGCTATTCGTTTTATTTTTAATGTAAGGCGTGACGAACATATCACGCCTTACCGTCATCGACTGGGGTGGTTGTCGGTCAAAAACCGCCGTCTTTATTTTCTCGGTATTGAAATGTTCAAGGTGTCCCATGGCTTATCTCCTAGTTACCTTTCGGAAATTTTTGTTGATCATGACCCCTCAGTCAGGCGATCGTCACGTCTGGCGCTACCACACTCTTTTCATGTGCCCATCCATCGAACCGAAACCTATCACAGGTCCTTCCATCTCGCGGGCATCTACCTTTGGAACTCGCTTCCTAATGATGTTGTTTCAGCAACGTCTGTCGCCGTTTTTAAGTGTAAGCTTTACAACTATCTTTTCTCGCTTGAGAGTAGCTCTATTTAGAGTCTTACTAGTCTTTGCCTTATGCATGATCTTATTGAGGGTGTCAACCTATCGTTTTCACGTCAATTAGTTTAGTAACTCTTAGTGTTCATTAAATTGTTCTTGCATTTCTTGCGCGTGGGCCTGAGACTGTGCATTATTGACTCCTCCGCCGGGTTGCAGTTTACTGCAGTGTCGCTGCTTGATGCTCATCTGTCGCTATTATACACTATATTATTTTATTATTTTTGTTTATTTTTTTAATTGTTCTACTTACTCTTTATCATATTCTAATTTCACTACATATTTGAGTTAATTCTTAGCTTTACAGCGAATATTATTCAGATCGGTTATATGTTATTATGTTATACTTTTTATCCTTGTTTTTACACCGATCATATTTGCTCGCCTCTTGAGAGAGAGCATTCACATGTTTTTTGGTCACTGCCATATGCATACTACTTCCAATGCACACTTTCAAATTTTACTTCCTATTAAATGCATATCGGTAGCGACTACACTGCGTCTCACATATGCTTAGTTACTTTTCTTATTACTTTTGTTTCGATATTTGATTATTTGTTGTTTCTACATTCGATACATATTTGTTATTCACTTGTAGCCTAAAGTCTTGACTATGGCTTAAATAAAACCAATCAATCAATCAATCAATCCTCGCCGCTGTCCATGTTGCGATAACGTTGTTCAATCGACGCGTTGACGACAACTAAGCACGTTTCGGTATCGCAAAGTCGTTAAATCCTTTTCTGTATCGACCATTCGAAATTGCGCTGTCCTTGTCTATCACCACAAATCCATACTTTTGCTGCCAACATGTATGACACAATTTACTGAAATCATCGTAAGACATATCTGTGTTTACATGATCATTGTATACATGTTTCAGATTGGTACCATCCTGTTTAAACAGAATCAATAAATTCGCGTTGTCTCGTATAGATGCTTCGGTATCTTTGCATACGTCTGACAAAGATAGAAGGAGTCAACGTGCGCGTGCCGGCCCATTGCAAAGTATTCTCTTATCGTATCCTGCTTGTCGCACGCCACGTCATCAAAGATAAAAATAGAATTCGGGAGCGCCTCGCTCGGTGGAATGACGTCACTGTTATTCGAAAACGTAAAGTAGCCAATCTCTTCTATCGGTGTTAGTATATTCTCCAAATATCGATATTTCGGTTGTTGCAACGATTTCGAGTACACATACACGTTCTCGAAACGTACACCGTGCGGACTTTCCAGCAAGCTTATCAAGACGTTTGTCTTGCCGCAATTCGACGGACCGCAGATGATACCGCGTATAGAAATCGGTAGCACGTCTCCATGTTTGCGTACCTCTTTCGTTATCTGTATCCTATCGTCAAAGTTTGTCACTTTGATCGTCCGCGATTGTCGTACGAACCGCATTTTACCTCCCCTCCACAACGAATGAAAAACAGTATCGAGAAAGCTGGCCTATTTATAGAAGCGCGTAAAGCTGAGATGCTCAGTCTTTAAAATGTTTTTGCTCGTGTCGGATAACAGCGATATTTACGATTTAACCGCCGAGCAGTTGAAGTATATACCAAAGGTCATTCTACTACGACAGTTTTATAATTACATAGATTATTTGTGGGATAAGCTTCCCGAACATATCAAGGCAGATTCGGAGGTTCAGCAATACCGTCGCTGTTTAATACATTATCCGTACAAAATTACCTTTCTTAAAAAAAAGGTAAAAAAAGGCGCCAAGTACACGCATAGTAGTGTATATGTTGTTACCTCGAAAAAAAAAAGAAAGTGGTAGTATTATACCTCGAAAAAACCTAAGTAACAAGTGGTAGACGTAATATTTGTATCTAGAAAAATCTCGAAAAAATCTAAGCACTAGTATTTTTATTTCCAAAAAATTATAACCGAAGTGATACACATCACAAAATTATGTTGCCTTATCAAAAAAGAGTCGCGCTTTAAGTGATCTATTACAATTACAAAAAAGAAATGATATCTCTGTAAATTACAGCGCCAATTACAGAGAGAACATATATATTGCCTCAAAAAATAATTGTTGCATTACTTTGAAAAATCTTTACATTGTGTTAATTAGAAAAAGAATGTATGATAACAATTTTATAAGATTAAAAAATTTTATTTAAATTTAACAAGGGAATACAAGATATTTAAATACAAAGTTTACATGTGTATTTTTTAGTGGTCACAAAGAATTACAGAGGTAACAGTACAAAATAAAAATATTTTATTAAAATATTTAATCCAACGAGAGAATACAAGGTATTTAAATACAAAGTTTATATATGTTTTTTTCAATAGAATAAAAGATTTAATCACAAAGAATTACAGAGGTAACAGTACAAAATAAAAATATTTTATTTAAATACATAAATTTTTCTTGTAAAAAAACTTGGCGCTGCTAGACCTCGAAATTGTAAATAAATAAGGACAATAAATAAAAATAATTCAGAGAAGAATGCGACAGAAGTAAAGTAAATGATTATCAGCGTGGTGTGTATGTGCGAGCGAGTGATATGGGTGTGTGTGACGACGGCGAATAATGCGGCTTGTAATTAAGTACGGGATAAGTTTATTTATTTATTTACAATTTCGAGGTCTAGCAGCGCCAAGTTTTTTTACAAGAAAAATTTATGTATTTTAATAAAATATTTTTATTTTGTACTGTTACCTCTGTAATTCTTTGTGATTAAATCTTTTATTCTATTGAAAAAAACATATATAAACTTTGTATTTAAATACCTTGTATTCTCTCGTTGGATTAAATATTTTAATAAAATATTTTTATTTTGTACTGTTACCTCTGTAATTCTTTGTGACCACTAAAAAATACACATGTAAACTTTGTATTTAAATATCTTGTATTCCCTTGTTAAATTTAAATAAAATTTTTTAATCTTATAAAATTGTTATCATACATTCTTTTTCTAATTAACACAATGTAAAGATTTTTCAAAGTAGTGCAACAATTATTTTTTGAGGCAATATATATGTTCTCTCTGTAATTGGCGCTGTAATTTACAGAGATATCATTTCTTTTTTGTAATTGTAATAGATCACTTAAAGCGCGACTCTTTTTTGATAAGGCAACATAATTTTGTGATGTGTATCACTTCGGTTATAATTTTTTGGAAATAAAAATACTAGTGCTTAGATTTTTTCGAGATTTTTCGAGATACAAAGATTACGTCTACCACTTGTTACTTAGGTTTTTTCGAGGTATAATACTACCACTTTCTTTTTTTTTCGAGGTAACAACATATACACTACTATGCGTGTACTTGGCGCCTTTTTTTACCTTTTTTTTAAGAAAGGTAATTTTGTACGGATATCACGCCTTTTTGTAGTATTACGCATTTTATAAACAGAATGTACAGGGTAAAGCTATTTGGAGGTATAATACTACCACTTTGTTTTTTTCGAGGTAACAACATAATACATATACACTACTATGCGTGTACTTGGCGCCTTTTTTTACCTTTTTTTTAAAAAAGGTAATTTTGTACAGATATCACGCCTTTTTGTAGTGTTACGCATCTTAATCTGAAGTTTTTAATAATATCTTACAAACAGTATGTACAGATTGTAAAGCTCTATAAGCCGTATATATTTTGCGATACAAGACATAATCGTAATCTAGCTTGAATAATGCTAATAATATAAACACATTAAGTACCACTTGGATTTTATTAATTTAAAATTAATAATACTACTACTTAGTTTTTCCGAGGTAACCATGCGTGTACTTAACGCCTTTTTTTACCTTTTTGAAAAATAAAATTTACCTCTTTTTCTTACCTTTGTTTTCTTAATTTCGTTTAAATTTAAGACGTAGTATCATACTTGATATCTATGTTTCTTTACATAAACTTGATTTTTACGCACAAATCTTTGTTAATACAACGATTTAACTTTATAACTTATCTTCTAATATAACTTATCTTCTAATATAAGAAATCAATAGTATTTGTAGCTTTTTAATGAACCGTAATCTTCAACACGTGGCTTCTCTCCAACACGTTGCTTCTCTCGGAAATTTTGCTCTTATAATATTCCGCTACGTGCCCTACGAGCGGAGATATTGCGACGCAAAGTCCAAATGTGAAAATTTTTTTTTTAAGATACGTCGTCTACTCATCACTCATGCCATGCTATCATTTCATTGGCTGGAATCGTGTCTTTTTCACTTTTTCGACACTGGCGGTGCTGCTAGAATCGCCAGTTTCGATGTATACGTGTGTGTGTACTGCGCGCAGTGCAGACAGTGCGTTTAGCGCGCTGTCACCAGCTGTCACAGTCACATACATAACCTATAACACGGTAGTGTCCCGCGTCAAGTTCGCGCTATAGTTTTTTGTCGTCGGCAACCTGGGACACGTAGACATCGAATTCAAAGTATTAATACACCTAGACACCGAAAACTACGGAGCGCATTATCTGGACGTCATCATCGGCAACCTGGGACACGTAGACATCGAATTCAAGGTATTAATACACCTAGACACCGAAAACTACGGAGCGCACTATCTGGACGTCGTCATCGGCAACCTGGGACACGTAGACATCGAATTCAAGGTATTAATACACCTAGACACCGAAAACTACGAAGCGCATTATCTGGACGTCGTCATCGGCAACCTAGGATACGCAGACATCAAATTCAAAGTATTAATACACCTAGACGTCGAAAACTACGGAGCGCACTATCTGGACCTCGTTGTCGGCAACCTGGGACACGTAGACATTGAATTCAAGGTATTAATACACCTAGACACCGAAAACTACGGAGCGCACTATCTGGACCTCGTCGTCGGTAACCTGTATATCGACTCGATGGATTTATTCGCTGGGTTGATAATAATAATAATATATATAATAATATTATAATAATATTATTTATTATCAAGATTATTTGATCAAGAGACACGGTACCTAATTTACTTAAATATAAAAATCTTCCTCCTGACCGAAGTCTATCGACCTATAATAATTTACCTACTAGATCGATAATAATGCGCGCACAATATCGAAACTGGCGATACTAGCACCGCCACCGCCAGTGGCGAAAAAGTGAAAGTGACGTTTTCTCTGATCACGTGATATATATACAAAAAGACGTCGGCGTTAGGAGGAGGAGGAGGAGGAGGAGGAGGAGTATCTTAATATAAAATTTTCACATTTCGACTTTTCCTCGCAATATCTCCGCTCGTAGGGCACGTAGCGGAAAAATGAAAAGAACGGACCCCCCCCCCAAATCGACCCCAAGCTATCGATCAAGCCTATTTAGAACTTGATCCGTTCACTCGTTATCGAGATCTCAACATCTCGAGTACTTGCAAATCGTCGCGTCGCGTAAAAGAGTCACGGTTGGTCTCGCTCCGCGTGTACTTGGCGCGAGACACTACCGTGTCTCTTGATAATTTGCCGAGTCAGCAAACGCACATCGACGGTCCGCCACCGTTGATAAAAAACTGCGGCGAATGTCGCCGAAGATAGGTCGAGGTCTGTTGAATCGCGCGATAAACGCGCTTCCGATCGAATTACATATCCCCGGCTATCAATTTTGCGGTCCGGGAACTCATTTAGAAACACGATTGGCAAGAGGTGATCGGGGTATCAATCCATTGGACGCAGCGTGCCGCGAGCACGACATAGCCTACTCGCGTAGCAACGATCTCGCAAAACGACACGTGGCAGACAATATACTCGCCGCGAAAGCGCGAAAACGTGTCACCGCGAACGATTCGACTCTCGGAGAGAGGGCTGCAGCTACAGCCGTCTGGGCGGCCATGAAGGCTAAAACGAAACTCGGTATGGGTTTGAAAACGAAGAACAAGCGAATACTTCCGGTAGCGAAACGCGATGGTATCCTACCGATCCTTCCGTTGTTGGGGGTTCTCGGTTCGTTGGTCGGTGGAGCGGCGGGAGTCGCAAAGATTGTGAACGATAACAAAGCCGCGCGACGCTGGAAGAGATGCAACGTCACAATCGCGCCATGGAAGGTCACAAACTTTATCTCGCTCCGTACAAACGCGGACGGGGAGTCTCGAGAAAAAAAAAACGTCGAAGAGACTAAAAATCCCCAAGGGTGTAACTACCAACGTACAACTGCAACAACTTGCAAAACGTATGCGCATTCCATATTTTAAAGGTATTTTCATGCTCGACTCGTTACCGATCGGCGGTATACGTCGAAACGAGAGCGGTATCGTGAATTTGGATAATGCTGAGGGACTGGGTACTCACTGGGTGGCGTACGCGAAGAGGGGTGATCGCGTCATATATTTCGACAGTTTCGGCAATCTTCGACCGCCGAAAGAATTGGTGCGATATTTCGAACCGAGCGTGACAAAGATAGAGTACAATCGCACGCCTTATCAGCGATACGATCAGAGCAATTGCGGACAACTGTGTCTGCGCTTTCTACAGTCGGTTGACAATTAATTTAAAGGCCGGCGTTACGATGTTTAATCTCAGTATTCGTTCAAACATGTCACTGACATTTACGCTCACCGGCAAGAGCAGCATCCTCGCGGTGAGCTACTTTCCTGCCGTGGATTTGAGCGATGGCGATTACGAGCTCGGTCTGACAGATTTTGAAACCTATCACACGATACCGAATGTAAATTCGGCGAACAATAAATTCTACTATGACGACGACGACAACAAGGAGATTACCATTCCCGAAAGATCGTACGAACTGCGTGATATAGACATGTATCTGAAACGCGCTCTTTTATGGAACCAATCCAATATTGTCTCGACAAACGAAGATGAACCGCACCCAATAATTGTTATTCGAGCTAATAACAATACGATGAAGAGCGAGATCAAGTGCGCTTATCGGATAAATTTCACCAAACCGAACAACATTGGATCGCTGCTGAGATTTTCAGCGAATTGCGTGCTAGAGTCGCGACAATGGCACGAATCGGATGTTCCGATAAATATCATCAACGTAAACATTATTCGCATAGAGTGTAACGTGACTGCGGGTGCGTACAGCAACGACAAGCATGTGCACACGATACACGAGTTTTCACCGAGTGTGCCTCCTGGATATAAGATATCGGAAACGCCGGCACAGATCATTTACCTTCCGATCATTGTACGGAGCATTTCGGACTTGACGCTTCGCGTCGTGGATCAGGACGGTCAATTGATTGATTTTCGTGGAGAGGAGATCACCGTTAGACTGCATGTACGAAGACGACAGCGATAACGTGAGATGATCGTACTGAACGAAGCTGAGCAGGTGCAACAGACGAGAAACAAAATTAGAAAGACAATCCGATCGCCAAAGAAGAAACTCACCGCGTCGAACGTTGAATTTTTGAAATCATTGGGTTTCGCCGTACGAAATGGCTAATATCTTAAACATTGGAGGTGAACCGATCTTTGACGACAGCGTCGTCAAGATTGAGACACACACGTACAATCCGTACGCCAACACAACGTTTGGACATAACGATGAGATAAGAATACCCATACAACAGCAGGATTTATACACGTTGCCATGCGAGAGCTTTCTCTACGTTGAAGGAAGATTGACGATAAAGAGAAAAAATGACGAGTCTGAGACAACGCTTGCGAATAATTGCGTGGCGTTCATGTTTGACGAAATTCAATACGAGCTCAATGGCGTGGAGATTGATCGCAACAGAAACGTTGGAATAACCAGTACCATCAAGAACTATGTATCGTTTACAAATGACAAAGCAAAAATTATGCAAAATGCTGGATGGGACATTTCTCACCCTGAGGGATATTTCAACTATTGCGTACCGCTCAACACATTGTTGGGCTTTTGCGAGGATTACAAACGCGTGGTTGTTAACGCTCGTCACGAATTAATTTTGATACGAGCGCGCAGCGATAACAATTGCATTGTAGAAAATCCGGCGACGAAGCCGGAAATTGAATTGTTTAAAGTATAGTGGCGAATGCCTCACGTCACATTAAACGAGATCAATAAGCTATCCATGCTACGGGCCTTGGAAAGCGGGCAATATCTTAGTGTTAGTTTCCGTTCGTGGGATCTGTATGAGTATCCTATGTTGCAGAGCACGACCAAGCATTCGTGGGCCGTTAAAACGGCGACTCAGCTGGAGAAGCCGCGGTACGTTATCTTTGCGCTGCAGACCGGACGCAAAAATATCATGTCGCAAGATGTTAGCGTATTCGATGACTTTAACTTGACCAACGTGAAACTTTATCTAAACTCTGAATTTTATCCGTACGATGACTTAAATCTGGATTTTAGCAAAAATCGATACGCCGTCCTTTTCGATATGTATGTGCGTTTTTGTAAAACTTATTACGGATACGACTGCTTCGATACGCTTTGCACCGTGGTTACATTCCTGACAAAAGGACCTTTTGTTGTCATTGATTGCTCGCGACAAAACGAATCTGTCAAGAGCGCCACCGTGGATGTGCGAATCGAATTTGACTGTAAAGAGAATGTACCGGCAAATACTACCGCCTATTGTCTCGTCTTACATGATCGCGTAATCGAATACTGTCTGTTGTCGAACGTAGTGCGCAAAATCATGTAAATTGCAATATCAGCGGATATTGTGATATAAGAGGCACTGATGTATCGTGATAAGCTACAGATTGCTCCGTCGTTTCGTCATGATCGTACCAACGTTTGTCAATCTGCAGGGATTCACCGTCGGGATGAAATTTGTCGTAAAGGAGGTGGCGGTTCTGAGAAACGGGGCCGTTTTGGCGCATTACATTTTTACATGTCCCATGCCATGGAGTCTCCTCATGAAATCCGACAAGTCGTGCGCTTCCTGGTTGATTGCAAATCACCGTGGACTACGATGGGAGGATGGAAACGTACCGTACAGCATGGCGAAACATCTAATTACATCGGCCGTGCTTGGAGAGGGTGACGAGACGTCGACTCTTGTGTATGTTAAGGGATGTCAGAAACGAGAATGGCTGGTGGATCTACTTGAGAATAAAGCGAGAAAAAATCTAAACATTGAGACTTTGGATGCGGATTATGAAGATATCGAATCTTTAAATAATCTAGATGTTACTAATACTATAAGATGTGAAAAACATGTTAAGAATTGCGCGTTACAAAATGTATTAAAAATATCTAACTGGTGGTCGCGACACCAGAAATATGTATGATTTTTTAAAAATAAACTATAGATGTATACACATATAACTGTTTTATTTCCTTTTCCCACATAATATAGATGTTTTAGTTGTTTTTAAAGACGTTTTAGTTGTTTAAAAGATGTTTAATAGCTGTTTTTAAAGGTGTTTTAGCTGTTTGATAGCTGTTTAATAGCTGTTTTTAAAGGTGTTTTAGCTGTTTGATAGCTGTTTAATAGCTGTTTTTAAAGGTGTTTTAGCTGTTTGATAGCAGTTATACAGATCAAATGATCAAAAGTCACGTTATTGTTTTCGCCAACATACGTGTCTCGCGGTGTCTTCGTCGCAGGACACGTGCAAAACTGCACATCGTAGATTTTTCGGAAGGCGCATCCTCGCTTCTCATTTATTTGATAGCGGTTCAGAGTATCCACCCGCGATTGCAAGATGCAATGGTAAGTAGAAGATTATTTTTCATGACAACTAGTTTTTGATAATATAATATGTCGAAGATAAATCACGTACAACCCTCTCTCTTCTTTTTTCGACCCTTATAAATTGAGCTCTGGTTCAGCCTTTGCAGTCAGTTAAACCGACGTGATTCTGAGGTGTGATTAAGCGGCATACTAGTGGAAGAATGGAAGCAAGAATTGAAGATTTCATCGAAGTTATTTATCCTGCTGCAGGAGTAAGTACATATAATTGTATACTTAAAATATTTTTAATATTTTTTAAATATTTAAAATAATTATTTTTTTTTGTTACAGTGGATATGGGTAGACAACATACCCGTAATTGAAATAGAACTAAATAATATAGTGAGGATTCGGATCCATCGCAATCCGGTATGTATGAATATTTACATAGATTTTACATTTTTTTAAATTTTTGTTTATCCTGTTTTTAGCACCATATATACATGCACGAAATAAATATACGAGGATTCATAAATTTGGCGCGCCAGCGTTGGGTGCGCTGGTTTAGGACGATTGACCAGGAAAACAACGCTTATATCTGGGAAAATTCCGGGGACATTGATATTTTTGGATTACGTTGTTTATTCGATATGGAGGACTTTGAAGAAGAAGAAGAACACTGGTAAGTTGCTCGTTTTTCCAATACAAAATATTGAATAAACATTGCTTTATATTAATCATCTTGTTACATTTGTGTTTTAGGTAAAGAAGTTGCCTTGAACTCCCATTATTCTCTTATACTTCCTCAATTAAGGTTGCGCTTTTAAGAAAATATATCAATTTTGTAACTTATCTATAAGCAATATATATTTAGGCGGCAGAAAGCGAGTCAGTGTAAGATGATTTTGTAAAGGGTCCCTAAAAACGCCCTTTCAACGAGGGGAATAAAGTGCATAGTAATCTAACCTATTTGTGTGAATTCTTGTCGACACAAATTCATGCCACATAACAAATAAATGCATATTTTTCCTTTTTATTTATCGTTCTTTTTATTTATCATTCCTCCTCCTATTTCATGTATGCTGTACGCGAACGAGAAGACGTGCGCGAACGGATGACGAAAGCGAGAAGATGAGCGCGAAAGGCGGAGAGATAACGGGGACCGGGAGCGAGAAAACGCGCGCGAACGAGAAAACGCGATTGTGAGTGAAAACGCGAACGAGAAGACGCAAATGAGAAAACGCGCGCGAACGAGATAACGCGAACGAGAAAACGCGCGCAAACGAGAAAACGCGAACGAGAAAACGCGCGCGAACGAGAAAACGCGATCGTGAGTGAGAACGCGAACGAGAAGACGCGAATGAGAAAACGTGCGCGAACGAGAAGACGTACGCGATCGTGAGCGAGAACGCGCGAAGGAAAGAGAACGCGAACGAGAAAACGCGCGCGAACGAGGGCCGGGAGCGAGAGGGACCGCGCGCGAACGGGGGAGATAACGCGAACGGGGGCCGGGAGCGAGAGGGACCGCGCGCGAACGGGGGCCGGGAACGCGAGCGGGTGACGTCACGCGGACCGGCGCGGCGAAATCGCGGTCGCCCCTCACCTCGCGGCGCGGCGAAAACGCGGTCCCCCGCCCCCGCGACGCATGAAAACGCGGTACCCCCCTCCTCCGCCCCCGCGACGCATGAAAACGCGGTACCCCCCTCTCCCCCTCCCCCGCAACGCATGAAAACGCGGTACCCCCCTCTTCCCCTCCCCCGCAACGCATGAAAACGCGGTACCCCCCTCCCCCGCCCCCGCGACGCATGAAAACGCGGTACCCCCTCCCCCTCCCCCGCGGTACTCCCCTCCCCCTCCTCCCGCGGTATCCCCCTTCCCCTCCCCTGCGGTATCCCCCCTCCCCTCCCCCCCGCGGTATCCCCCCTCCCCCTCCCCCCGCGAAATCTGATACCCTTGTGTAATCTGACACCGCCGCGATGGGTTAGAACCGGCCTAGCTTACCTACTTAAACACAATAATTATGGGCATTCCTGTCATACTAGTTGTAGAAAATCTTACTTTCAATAAATTGATTAGGGCTAACGTTCTCGTCGCACAAACTGCTTTCGTAGATAAAATCAGGTAGATCTGAAAACATTAAAGAATGTTTAGTGTCTAATTGTAGCGAAATAGTATTAATATCAGTTTGTAAATGTACATACCTACTGTAGTCGACGAACTTTGTCGTGTCTTCAAGTACTCAAAAAGGAAATCAGCATCTTCTGCCTCATAATTACCATTTCGATTTGGTTTAAAATATTGTGCTGCAGATATCATTCTAAGTGCACTTTTGAATTCTTTCGGAGTTGGAACTGGATTCTTTCCTCTAATCATAGAGAATTTTAATGCATCTTGAGAAAGTCTGCTAAGAAGGACAAATCCAAAAACAACCGTCTGCACAACACTGCGGCATTTTGTACAAAATACTTTTTTCGCATTCTTTTCACACACGAGTTGACATCAGAATCAGACCACAATCACCACATCAAACAGGTTATGTTGTCCTCGTAATATCGAGAAAGAGTGAGAAAGAGCACGGTGTAGAAAGAGATAGACGATACCAACATGGCGGTCGACCAATAGGAACACGCGGTTGTCGGCATTCGCAAAGATCAAAGGTTTCGGACTTTTGCGCTACTCTTATAATCTAGAACTCTAAGCGCGAACGGTGAGCAGCGCCATAGACCATAGACTATATGTCTATGAGCAGCACACACACACAAACGCAACCACAAACAAACGCGCGCATGTCGAATTCACGTATTTATCGCCGTCAATTTGTGGGAATGTCCAGTCTCTAGTAAGGATCTCTAGTCTACTCGAGGGCGCACCGAGGGCGCACCGGCCCGAGGGCCGGCGGGCCAGTCCGAGCCGCCGGCGTAGGGATAGTGAATGATGTACAGGGAGGTGTTTTTAGTGGGTGAAGAACTCCACACTCCATACCATGAAGCATGGGCTACATGGTGTCTTTATGAAGATTTTTACCTACCCTTGTAAAAAAACAAAACACACACACATACACACACACACTCATACACACATACGGATATTTTTTTAAATTGCGATTTTTCGACGTTTTAGAAATTCTGAACACATTGGCAGCAGCAACTAAAAAAACTTTTTTTTTACGAAAACAAAGCTTTCTCTATGAGGAAGCAAAAAGCATTTTAATAAAATGTCAATTTCGAAGACACCTCGAGGAAAATGTTATGGTAAAAGCGACAACTCAAGAGAAACAATAATGCCGGAAGCTGCACGAGAGCTCCCATGCTTGCGCAAAAGAAGAGTCCAGCCTGCAGGAAACAATCAAAATAGAAACACTGGTCGATATTAATCATGTCAAGTGAGCCTCCTCGGTTTCTACGCGATCATAAAATTGCGACTATTTTCCGTGTTTAAGAGCCGATGCTTAAGATCTTTGATCAACACTGACTGTTATTTAAATCTGCGTTATACAATTTTTCCTTCGATTTTCAGCGTTCTGGATTATAACTCGAATGTATTTAATATTTAAAAAATTTTAATTTATAAATTCTTATTCTCTTATTGAAATTTATTTTAAATTTTTTATTTAATTTGTATTTAATCTTAAAAGTATGAACAGATAAATTTTCGTAGCCATTTTTATAAGACGGAATATTTTATACGCCATATGTGTATTAATGCACAAAAGTAAAACTCAATTCTATTTTAATGATATTGCCATGACACATTTGAATATTGATGCAACTATAATTATATATTTTTAATAAATCTTTTTTATTTCAACAATCACGATTTACTTAATATAAAATTTTATAAACTTTACATTATTTTACATTTTTTTTACATTTTTTTAGGTTTATAATTAAACTGTTTTTAATGCACAATATAAAAAAATTGTTATAATAAATTTTGTTATGTCTACATAAAAAATTAATGTACAAACATTACAAATAAATTATTGCATGTTTAATGACAGACAAATAAAAATTTTTCAAACGTCGCGTATCCAATTGTTTTAAATAACTGATAATTTAATTAAGCACTTTTCCACTCGTATTTACAAAAGCTTTGCGACGAATCTCACAATCAGTAAACAACGAGAACTGTTTAATATTCAAGAAAAGAAATGTATGAACGATGAAGAGACCGCATACATCAATAAATTCTTAATTGCGTTACAAACGTTAAACCGAATACGAAATGACATTTTGATATAAAGCATAAAAATCACTTTCTCAATAATATTTAAATTAAAATGTGTTACGTTGTTCTCGGCGCACAAATTACTCAGCTTAAAATAAGCAAAATGATAACATAGTATGAAAGGTAAATTGTTACTTCTTTTTTTGATTGCATATTAGAAACGAAACAAACACTTTAAACATATAAGCAAACAGATAGAAAGCAAATGTAAAACAAACAAGAAGCCTACACGTTTCTTGAGAAACTTAAATCTTGGAACATAAATATTAACCCCAAAGGCAATCCATTGAGTAATTTTATTGTACCTACAAACTTGAATTATTAATAAGTATCTTCTAGATATTGCTCTTTACGAAAAAATAACGTTACGCTAGCGAAATATGTAGAAAAAATGTGTTACGTCCAACCCCAGGATTAAGATAAAGAAAACTGGGAAGCGAAGGAAAGGCTAACCAGAGGGGTAGGGGTAAGGAAGGACGCAACCAGATACTTACAAATATCGCTCGCAGGTACACGCTCTGAGGCGCGTGGCGCGAGCCGAACGCACTTTCGATGGCTCAGGAAGGGTCAACGTCCGTAGAGACGGTAGGACTCCTTCCGTGAGCGGTGCGATCGTCGGTCCTCTTTTGAGTCAGGGAATTCAATCCCTTTAACTCGGGATCGGACCTCGTGTGACTTTAAGAGGGAGATAAGGGTGAGGTCTTAAATTAATGAATAAACGAGGATATTATTAACATAGCTATTTATTCTTAATCAACATAAAAAAAAGGTATAATCTAATATGAAATTTACATGAATTTGGCAAAAATGTGTTGTCTGATATTACTAACATAATAAAAATCTAACAAACAAATTGAGTACAATTAAACGGAATGAATGTGCGAGTGTGAGGTGAATGTATATGGGTGGATCGCGGGTGTTACATTGGTTCGGAGATGATCGGGCAGGATTTTTAAAGGGGAACCTAATTGAAAATATACACCCTGCCCGCTATTATTACATTGGAGTCGAGTAAAAAGAAATAAAAAATAATCTACATGAAGTTAACTACGGTGTGGAGTGTAAATGGTGATCGATGCGAATTATAACTGCTATAAAGAGGGACTTATTCTAAAGTAATTATCTCGGCGTCATCTAAATCGACGGTCGAGGCGGTGGAAGGAGCGGGGGAAGGTGGGCGTTGGAGGATTGGAGGGGGGTTGGGTCTGACGGGGATGATTCTATACGGGGCTACCCGGCAAACGAGACGAGGCCCCCAAGTACGGGGCGACAGCGGTCCGTCCGGCAGAGTTCTAGGAGGGGGAACGGCGAGTTGCGGGGCAGGCCGACCTTGCTCCTCTTTCCGCGCCTGCTTATCCTGACGTCTCTTCGAATGTTTCGCGGCGTTCTTGGATTTTTTACAGAAACCGTTCAAATTCACTAAAAGGTAGCGGATTGTTAGTTCTAAAGGGGGTTAATCGCAGGGTCGTCACCTCTTTTAGTTGCCAACCCGGAAGTAGCGGCTAACCCAGAACGACAAAACTACCTCTTATCCACCGACACTCGGCTTGCGCAGAACAGCAAAAACCATCCCTTGTACACCGACCACTATCCCTTGTCCACCGGCCATTATCCCTTGGGACCATGAATCGATTAACTCGGCACCATAAATCGGTTAACTCGGGACCATAAGAGCCGCTCTGAATCCACCGATCATCGGGTGACTCGAGACCGCAAAGTCACTCCGAATCACCGCCAATACTTGAGACAACGGGATGACCGAGAGACTTCCCAACGCGAGAATGAATTGCAAAACAAGACCGGTATCCGCGTATATGTGTATATATTTTTGAGACTTACTACTTGCAGATTACGGGGTGGGAGCGCCTCCTTTGCGAATGTGGCCTAGTTGGAGGATGAGTCGAGCGACTGAGGTGGTGTCGGATTCTCTTGTGCACTGACTCTAAGGCCGGAAACGTGGTTGCAGAAAAATTAACAAGACTAAGGCTTGAGACGCTTGAAGAGAGTCGGAAGCTTTCTTGACGACGAGTGTCGCAATGTCAGGGTTTATATAGGAAAATGTAAGGAATGGAAGGGATGGGTTTCGTGTGGGATGTGTCTGGTTTTCATTTTGGGAACTCCTGGTTGGCGGGATGTTTCTAATTTTTGTCTGGAGGATTTCGTATTGGGTGAGACGTTTCTCACCCAAGGCCCAGATCTTAAGTTTTCGCCTATCCTAGAAAGCTAGAGACGGTTATTGATTTTTCCGGTTTTCCATTGGTGAGTCCCCTGCACAAACCCCCTGTTTTCTTGGTTTCGTCGGTGGGTGTAACCCATCGCTTCTTCTAGTGACTCAAGTATCGATGTTTTTCTTTTCTTTTATTAGGGTCCCTTATTTATCCCCTGCTCGAGTTACTGACTGACGACCCATGTCCTTCTAATCTCAAGTACAATTTTATTGCAGTTTAATTGCTGAGTGCAAACAGAAACCTCCGCCACGTGTTCTCAAGAAACCGCGTGTTAGGTTTTGTTTCTGTTTGCCGGAGCATTCCGCGGGCAATTCGAGCTAGCCGCGTGATAATATACAGATCCCCATCAACCCATGTCTAGGATTACGGTCCTTTTTACGCGTCGTGGCGCCGGGTTTATAGTTATGGGCTCGATAAGGCTCATGAGAATCTGGTCGCCATATTCCCCGTCTGTTAGTAATTTTTCATCTGGAGGGTTGCTTTTAGTTGCCCAACCAAATAGGTGGTTGATCATAAAAGGGAAATGTGAGGAGATCAAGACTTACTCCCGGATCGATAACCGTCCGCGCTTTGTTTATCTATCATAATCTTACGCCCTATCTTAGACCCATAGGAATTTCCGCGAAAAAGGGGAATCGTGGAGTTCGCGGGACGTAACAAATGATTACTTCAAAAAAGCCATAGTGATAATCGTGGTTTTCGATTATAGAAGTGTTTTTATTTTTTCTATAATATTTATTAGTGTATTACAATATAATGTGTTATACATATTATTCAGAAAGTTATTTTATGAATATAACAATAAACTAAATCAAAAAATTTCATTTTACCATAAATAATTAATAAAGATTTTTTTTACTCGACCTAACTCTGGTCGAGTTTATTAAATTATAATCACGACGTATACGTATCACTACATGTCTCACAGTGGTCGAATTGGTAAAGACGCCCGTCACGGATTGTAGGAAGATCCAAGTTCAAATTTTGGCTGGGGTAATATTTTTTGCAATAAATTTTTTACAATGTTTATAAAAAGGATGCTTATTATATCTTCAAAAGTTACATCAATTGAGAAGAATCAGTGAAACATCACGACAATTATCACTTAAACACTACATTTCCTGGGCCATTAACACCACACATGTTTAGCTTAACCTAGAGTTTTCGTTTGTTTGTATCTCGGGATCTAATTTAAAAGTCTTTCTTTTAATAATTTAATAAATACGCCAAACAGTGAGGAAAAAGAATATATAAATAAAAATGTCATAAAACTTCTGATATTCGAAATATTAAAAAAAAAAGAAAAAAAATGTTTTAAAATTCCAAAACAATCTTCTTAAAAAGAGAGTGTTTAATTATATAGAAATGAGAAATGGAAAGACAGAATGCTAGTTTTGGAATTAGTTTTGGAGCTAAGCGATATATTATTTCTTAGATTTTTGTAAATTAGGTTATGTTTGTAATTGATGTAAGGGTTGACGGAAGTCATCCTAAGCCACAAGGCAAGAATTAAAATAAATAATAATAATTATATAGAAATGAAGAAATAATAAATTATACTTTAAGAAAAAAAAACACGTCGTAACAATTTGTTCCAAAAAATATAATTAATCGGCGTGAAGTCAGGTAATTTTTTTTATTTTTATACCAAACAAATGTTCTATGTAAAAAATCGTATTTTTTGTTGACAATTATGAAATAAACTGTCTATGGCGTTGATTATAAAGTGTTGGGAGTAATTGTATTAATAATATTAAAAATCCAAAATGACGGATCAATAATTACGGCTACATAAAGCTGAAATAAAGAAAATGTGTTTTTAAATGAAAATCAGGTATAACAATATCAAATAATACGATGAAATTGTTGCAAAATAATTTATTATATAACATTATTATATAACATTATTATATAACATATTATATATTATATAACAAAAATATTTTATTATATAAATAAAATAAATATAAAATTCCGTAAAAATAGATTAAATTGGATATATATTATTTTTAGTTTCGGACAATTAAAAATTTTCTGATGTTATCATATTGAGTGAGCGCAACTGATATAGACTAACTTGGCGACATTCTTACTCCGCTGCTTCGAGCATACTAAGGCTACTGTGGAGAGGATTTGTAGTAGGAATATGTAAGTTTTTTTACCTCCTAGTTCCAACCCGTTTACTCCTCACTGTTTAGAAATGCTGCACGTGTTTCAAACGGACTGAGTTAACGTGACCCAGTGTGGTGTTTGAGGGTAATTTAATAAAGATAGAGGGTTAAGTCTAATAAAAGATCTTTATTGATAACAATAAACTTTTTATTAAACATTAAACTGATAAAAGAAAAAAGGTCAAAACATTTATATATATGTACGTGATCTGATTAAAAAGTAACGTGACTGAATTTTTTTTCTCAACAATTAAAACTAGTAACACTGTAAAAACGAGACTGCAGTAGATCGAGAGTTAGGATGCAGTCCCATGGACTGATATTTTCCGCGTAACGCGTATCGCGTAACCAATCAAAGACGTTCCGCGTTTTCTGTTACGCGGAATTGAATGTCCTTAATGCACATGGTACATAAAACGGCAGCAGCGTATCGCGTTTAACCAATAATATTTTTCTATTCTGTTAAAACATTACTAAATGTCACAGTTGATTGGTTACGCGAGTATTTATTACGCAAATTTTGTGTCCATGTAAACGATGAAATCAGAATATCACGTAAATGCATACAAATATATTTGAATGTTCCATAACCTGACTGACAGTGAATAAAGCGTAATTTAAAATGAATTCGGAGTTACTAATAGCTATTATTGCTCTACAAAAACAAACAATAAATAAAAAAGATTATAAAATGTCAATTATAAAATTAAAAAAATTAGTTACTCTTTTCTTACTGTACAAAGAAAACGAACGAAACAAAATAGTAAAACAGAAGTATTGGGTTTATCCAATTTTTACAAACGAAAAGCGAGAACGGTATGGAGCAAGCAAAACTCTTATAAAAGAAGTGTATTTTCATAATAATGAAAAATTAGATATTTCTTTAACATTTAAACGATAATCGTATAACGGTGGTCTATCTATTACAGCCATTATAAGACGTTCATCTAAATCTATATTAGAACTTTCGGGTGACAATAGTTCATCTTCATCTAATCTGTTTACTGTAAAAAAAGTTTGATTATAATACTGCATTTCATGTAATATATATATATATATATATATATATATATATATATATATATATATATATATATATATATATATATATATATATATATATATATATTAGTCCAAGAGCTGACGACACTTTTGGCCAAGTGATTTTATAAATCACGATTTCCGTTATAACCTGCGTGGACGACTCTCCTTCGATAATCCGAACACCTGGCTGGCCGTACTTGGGGGGTTTAGAAGTACGAAGGTGATAAAAAAAACGGATTTTCAAGTCATAGTATAAGTCTTAATTTTTATCGGATATTGATAATTGATCACTCAGGAACATGCAAATAAATTGCCAGTTCGATTGCTCGGAGGGAATTAGTCGCCAGGCTTAATTAAAAATAATAAAAAATAATTATTTTCAAATCATACTATAAAAGCTGGGTTTTTTTTACTAACAAGTATAGTGCTAACATATACCACCCAGAAAAAACCAAGTGAAAATTTTGGTGGCAACGTCTCTAAAAAAATTATTACTTTTAAGGAAAAAATTGGTCATTGGTTTACACTCAAGTCCGGCGTCACGGAGAGCTGCTAACTAAACCACTGTTTTAGAGAAATTTTGCCTATTTTTGAAATGCTGACATATCTACAGTTTTCGAAGTAGAGGGTTGATCAGCAGCTGATATTTTTTGTTCAGGTATACTCTGAAGAAATCTACCCACTTTTTACTTGATTGCTTCTATTTCGTTAAGTTATGACCATCTAAAGCCAATCGATTTTCGAAAAATCGCCATTTTCAGATAGCCAGAACTTTTTTCTTTCAACTCGAAATCCTTTGAAATTTTCAGGGAATATACTTCATTATATCCTTAAACAACCCTGAAAATTTCAATTTTGGAATAGAAGTGGTTTCCGAGTTATGAAGTTTTTAAAATGTCAACTTTTCGATTTAATATGACATTTTTTGTGGTTTTATCATCAATTTTGTAAATTCAATGTGAATAATTGATATTTTTCGGAAAATATATTCGAAAATAAGGAGCAAAACGGATTGTTTGAGAAAATTGAGGGAAAAAATTAATATTTTTTATTTTGATTTATTTGTTTAAAATTGTTCAAAGTTTATAGTACTAACGTTAATACTGTTATTTTTAATGTTTATTGTTAAAGATGGTATAGTTTTATATGTTATAATATGAAATACACATGTTTTACTTATTCTATTTATAAATAGAAAAAATCGGCATCAAAATCGGTGACCCACCCCCGCAGCCTTTGGTCGAAAAGTAATGGATCTGCCCATATATATATATATATATATATATATATATATATATATATATATATATATATATATATATATATATATATATATGTATAATATTTAATTAACACACAATTTCAAAGAAAACCTAGTGCTAATGTAATTTTATTTACAATGCGATAAAACGTTTTACATTTGCTATGAAAGATGCATTCGCTATAGCATATGGTCGGTCAAAGATACACGTATTACCTTCACTACATATTTTTTCTTATCGATTTTTCTTGTCGCTTGTCTCGTGATGAGTAAACTGTTAACATCTCACAGTTATTTCCACTGAAAAAGTTTAATGAAAAAAAAGCAGAATATTTTTCGATATACAATTGACACACACAACTAGAAAAATTGTAGAAAATTTTTCAGTTCTAAGATTTTCGCATTATTAAAATGTTATTATTTAAATTTTCTTGAGAGCACAATGTTTCATTGGAACCACAAAAATAAGATAATGCCATATTTCAATGCAAGATACGAAGAGTCGAATACAAAAGCGATTTTAAAATAATATTAGAGTCGGAGTTTCTCCACTCTTTGAGATATCTGCATTATATTTTTTTTATCAACAATTTATGTATATATCACTTACATAAAGTGTATAAACGAGAAAATATGTGAGACAACTAGGGACACCTAGTCAATAAATTTCACCATCAATTTCGTAAAGAAGTATCTCCGCGCGTCAATTTTTACAGCGCAAACTATTTTTACATTTTTCTGATATTACCGCATATATGTATGTATATGATAAATGTTACTAAATTTAAATTATTTAATGTAATTTTTGCTTTATTTCAGCTGACGTTTTATACATTTTATTTAATATCAAAAATGTCTCTGAAACTTCTACTGGCTAAAACTTATAGATTTTAATATTTATCAGAAATTAATATTGATATGGTAATCTCGACTTATAATCAAAGATATTCAGAAAAGATCATTATATGAAAATAAATTTTTTATTATATGACCATAAATTTCTTATTATTTTATTAAATTATGAAAGAGAGGAGGAAAAGGAGAGGAGAAAAGAGGGAGAGGGAAAGGGAGAGAGGAAGGGAGAGAGAGAGAGAGATTTTTTGATTGCATCGTTGATTTAGCACGGATTGCATCAATAAATGTATCAGTATTTCTTAACACATAACATATGTTACAGATATTTTTAATTTTTTAATTAAAAATAAAATAAAATTTACTTTTTTAATTCTTTATTGTTTTAAGATTGATATACTTTCAATAAGTTTAAATGTGTTTTTCTTACTATATTTACTTTATTTACTTTAAATAATTTTAACCATATTAGCAATAATATGCCATAATACTCTCTAAATCTGAATCAGTGAAAAGTCACTAAAGTGGCATACTTTACATTCATATCAGTGAATAATCACTGATGCATTCAGTGACTATTCACTGATATCAGTGTAAACCCGGGAAAAAATGGAGGAGATCTGACCATGTCTGATTTGATAAAATGAGATACAACGAGATCTGAAATTCAAGTAAAGTCAGATCTGATTAGATACAATTTTATCTCGCCAGATCTGCATGGCTATATCTGATCACATACAGCCAGATATGCTGAACTATAATCCGATCTTACCAAATCTGACCATTGCTGCCGTTTGATATTGAATCGCAGATCCAATCGGATCTCTTTCGATCTAATCGGACATTATCTGATTGCTTCAGATCTCCTGAAGTATGAGCAGACTTTACGCCTCAGATCTTGTCGGATCTGAGCAGACCTAGCCAGACATATCTTGATCTCACCAGATAAGACCAATCTTGGCTTACAAAGTTGTGTTGCTGATTCAATCAGATCTCTTCAGATCTTGCCGGATCTGAGCAGACCTAATCAGACATATCTTGATCTTACCAGATAAGACCAATCTTGGCTTACAAAGTTGTGTTGCTGATCCAATCAGATCTCTTCCGATCTTGCCGTATCTGAGCAGATCTCGTCAGTATGGAACTTATAAAAATTTCTTCGTTTTCAAATCGTCCATTATTAATTTTTACACCCAATGTTGAACATTATATCAAATATAATATTAACTCTGTAAAGGGGAAGCTTAAATGATTTTTGGTCAAAAAATCAATTAATTTTTACATTAAAAACAGTTTTCTCAATTTTGAAACATTAACATATATAATAAATACTAGCTGGTTACCCGGGCTTCGCCCCGGAGAACATATGTAATAAGACACGCAAATAGTCTCCCTCTCCCTTCCCCCCCCCCCCTCTCTCTCTCTCTCTCTCTCTCTCACTTACTCTCCCTCCCCCTCCCCCCCCCCCCCTCTCTCTCTCTCTCTCTCTTTAAAATGCTATAAATTGAAAAATATTATTTTTTTATCGACTAAAGTTCAATTCTGTCGTATACAATTCTTTGAGATTCACTCAATTATTTCTTAAAAAGTTGGAAAAATTTTGTAACCGATTTCCAAAAAGATACCGATTCCCAAAAAGGTTGGTAACAAAAAACTGTACAGTTTATAGCACTCCCCGGAAAATTCTACCCCTGTTTTATATACAATTCTTTAAGATTCGGTCAATTATTTTCCGAAAAATTGGAAAAATTTTGGATACCGGTTCTCGGTATTCTATTCCTTTTTTTTTGTAAATCCCTTTACCAATCATCGCTCAAATCAATCACCTTTACATTCTGTATCAGTAATTTTATCACTTTTATTTCTATAAAAAATTGAGATATTAAAATGGTGGACTTCCACACCACCTTTGAGGTTCCACCTATTGGCGCGTTAGGTTTTTTATAGTAGACCTTTACCTTAGGCTGAGTTTCCACTAAGCGTCCCATTTTATTACATTATTTGTATCGAGATCAAAATGGGATGTTGTGATTGGTTAACTCGGATGACGCGACGCGTGACGCGCTCAGTGGAAACTCAGCCTTAAGCCCTATTATACTACTTCTCATATTATATTCTCGCATAGCGCAGAATACATTTTGATAGTAATCACTGCGCACTGCGCAGAATGCATTTTGTTGGCAATAACTGCGCTAATCGCAGAATGTATTTCTGTCAACATGATTAATTTATTATTCTAATGCTTTACGATACACAATATTTTTTGTTTTTCCATTTGGCGCAAAAATGTACAGATTTTTTGGATTTCCCACTCTTGAGCAGGCTACATAGAGTTGTCCGTGTAAAAAGCAGGGTTCGTTCAAATTAATTCCTGCCACTGCCAATGATTGTCCTTGCGCTTTGTTGATTGACATGGCAAATGCTAAACGTATAGGGAATTGCAGACGCTTGAATTCCAATGGCATTTCTGTGGAAATCAGTGGAATCCTTGGTATAAAGACGTCTACCCCTTTAGCACAGCCAGTCAGAATAGTTGCCTCAATAATGTGCGTGTACAAATTCTTAATGCAAAGCCTGGTTCCATTGCAAAGTCTTGGCGGATCTAAATTGCGTAGCAGCATAATCGGCGCGCCTATTTTGATGAGCATATTGTGAGGTGGCATACCTGCAGGTTCCAATGAGTTGAGGAATTCTGTTGGGTATTGAACTGCTTGTGCTTCTTCTGTCACACTATCAATTGATTTGTAGGTTGTGATTCTTCCAGGAAGTAAATTTTGTATGTGTGCATTGATCTTTTTGACGCTCTCATTTTTTGGTGCTAGAATTGCCCTTTCACACAGCCACTCATGATTTTTGTAATTTTGTTCAACGTTTGGATAAACTTTTTCCGCTAGTTCTTCTTCCCTCTTTAAAACATTGCAAAATCCTTTAGGTAATGCAATCAGACCAGTTTCTTTTTCAGCTGGTATTTTACCATTACCTAGTTCAAGCAGTTTTTCTGAAAGCTCTTTCATTGAAGTTTGTTTTTGAAGATAAACTCGCATATTTGTAGTCAATGATATTTTTATTACATGTCTCCATAGATCAGATGCTTTTAAACATGCATTGAGTTCGTCTGCCGGTGTCGACCTTGGTATAACAGGGAGTGTCTGACGAAAGTCTCCAGCCAACACAACTACAGTTCCCCCCATAAGGGTATTTTTTCCACGCAAATCTTTAAGTGTCCTGTTTAGAGTTTCCAGAGCTTGTTTGTGAGACATGGTACATTCATCCCAAATTATTACACTGCACTCTTGAAGGACTTTTGCCTGTCCTGATCTTTTGGAAATGTTACATACAGGATATTCTTCACGGGTCAAGTTTAAAGGCAATTTAAAGGTAGAATGTGCTGTCCGGCCATCTTCCAGAAGAGTTGAAGCGATTCCAGAGGATGCTACTGCAACAGCTATCTTATTTTGTAGACGAACTTTTGCCAAGATTAAGTTGATCACAAATGTTTTGCCTGTCCCCCCTGGTGCATCGAGGAAACAGATGCCTCCATGATCTTTGCTTATCATGTCCAGAAATTTATTATAGGCCTCTCTTTGATCTGTAATTAATAGCGGTTCATTGGCAGCAACATATGCTTCCATGTCTTTAGCATTGTAATTCATCTCCCGCAGAAATTCATTGCTTTGTTTGTTGTTGTTTCTATTGGGTGTTGGCAGTCCGCATTTTTCTAGGCCTCGTCCTGCCATTGACAAACACTGGTCCTCTAAAAGGATTAGAACCTCGTTAAAGATCTCTTGTGAAAAATTAATTTGCAAAGTTGGTTTTTCTTTTCTTATTCTCCATAGAATATCTTCGCTTAAATCCTCTTTGTATTTTTCCCACAATTGAATTGGATTTGAGACAGCGCAGGTGGTCAGCAAAATGCTAAAGAGATGTCTCAGGCGTGTTGGTGATTGGGTGACAGTTGCTTCAGACAATGCCATGTCCCAGTGTTCATCATTTTCCAACAGTCCTCTTTTTTGGCATGCCTGTCTGAAGGTTTCACAAACTTGGTTGTTCACTATTTTCAAATCACCAAATGATGTTGGTCCTTTGATAATGTGGAGCAGCATTCTCAAAAAGAAACACTCTGCATTTGATGGATGAACAGTGTATACACGCCCAAGAGCATCTATGGATTTTACTCCTGGATGTCCTTTTACATCAGCTCCTTGTTTGCGTCGCTGGAACTTTTTTTCAGATGCATTCCAAGTGTAGTAGCGCGGTACATCACAATAATAAATGGTTTTGGCAAAAGAATCTTCCTTGCATAGTTCAAAGAATGATGTCAATGTTGTTTTTGATGACCCTTGAATTAGCTTCTCCTGAAAGTTGTTTTGATTAAAGTATACTCTTTGACCATTTTCAAGGTGTACACTGAGATGAACAACTGTCGGATAGCGTTCATGAATAGGAAAACTGAGTATTCGCCAAATTGCCTCGTTGCTGCTGATATATCTTCCTAATTGATAATTCTCAACTTCATCAACAATATCTCTTCGTTGTTCCAACCCAAAAACTGCCTGATCACTTCCCTTGTTTACATACTTGCAGATGTACTTCATAGCTTTTACAGACTGGCAAGATTCCACATTTATATGCGCGTGGAACATTTTGGACAACAGTGGAGAGTATGGTACTACCCATCTGTTGTCTATGTCCACGTCCTGATATGTTTGGCCAATGCGCATTTTGATTTTTGCTGTAAATCCACCATCTTCTGGCTTTCTTCTTCTATACAAAGGATACCCATCTTGTCCTGTTTGGGTCTCCTGGAGCAGGTTCCGAGGATATTTCTTTGTGCATTTGCCATCCATCATGCAAGGAGCTTTCCTGTTAAGTGCACCACATGGGCCGTGGAGCATATTTTTTTTATTACATCAAACAGTAAAGAGTCTAGTTTGGGATCTGGCAATTTTGCTGATATGACCATATCAATTTCATTTGGTCTGATTTTTTTTCGCAGCCAAATAAGGATATGGGAATGCGGAAGGCCTCTCTTTTGCCATTCGATTGTGTACATTCAGCATCGTGTTTCTCCAAAAATCTCTCCTTTCGTTATGACGTCCATGATTTTTTTTTTGTTTTAAGTTGAAAACTCTCGCAATAATGTCGTGCCGATCGACTGCTTTCTCACCTGCCTTTAGATTCTCTTGGATTTCTGGCCATAGAGGATTGCACGTGAAGGTCACAAAGAGATCAGGGCGTCCATACTTTCTAACATACGCCATTGCATCCTGCGTATACTTGTGCATATGTCTAGGGCTGTCAATGTAAGTTGCAGGTAGAATTATCAATTTTCCTAAGTCATTTGGATTGGCATCATTTGCTACGGCATCTCTAAGATGAACATAGTCATCCACGCGAAGTTTCTTTTGGTTTAGCCTGATGTAGAGCAATCGTTCACTCTCAATCTTGGCATACATGTCCACAACGAACTGATGAAACAGCTGACGACATTTTAACACATGATTTTTATCTCCTACTCGGCTCATGATTCTATAGGCGTAGAAGTCCATGGCAGAGACCTTCTTTCTTGGATGCTGATTGCCTGTCTTTGGATCAATCTGAGGAATCCCAAAGTAATATCCATCATTGCCTTGCCAGAAGATAATCGGGTATTGGAGGGCATCGTAGGATCTATGAGTTTCTGATACTCTCTGGAGTCTGTTGTTTCTCTTCTGTAAGACAATATCGCGGCGGTCAAACTCCCCGGGAAAAAATGGAAGAGATCTGAACAGACTTAATCAGATCTCATCAGATCCGATCCACTCAGATCTGGTTTGATCAAAATATTGGCCCTATCTGATCAGATCCAATCAGACATGAGTAGATCTGACCCGATCTTAGCGGATAAAGTCAGATATGTAACGAGAATAATCTATTATATCTGCTCAGATCCAATCAGACATGAGTAGATCTGATCCGATCCGGTGTCCATCCACTGCAGAAAATTGTTGTTTTCAAATGTTATTTTTTAAATATGCCACTTTATTATAAAAGTGGACTCCACGATACAAAAGTTGTGCCGTTCCACGATTTACAGAACTTGGCGCAACTTAGCACGACACTGCCGTATCTGATACCGTTCTTATACCACTGTTCATCAAATTTTAAATACGAGAATCAGATTCCGTCGGATGCCATCTATCGGATACTTTGAGATGCAACATTATGATCTGATCATATATAATTTTATATGACTATATAAGTTTATATGTGATTATATTACTTTATCAGTTTAAATTATAAGGTATGTTTGCAAAATAATTTAAAAGATTTATGTTTTATATGTACATATACACATTAATCTTTTATATTTACCTATTATTAATTAATTTTGCATGGTACTTTTTTAATGGAATATTTATAATAAATTCTAAATATGGTGTCGAAATTAACAACCCGGGAAAAAATGGAAGAGATCTGAACAGACTTAATCAGATCTCATCAGATCCGATCCACTCAGATCTGGTTTGATCAAAATATTGGCCCTATCTGATCAGATCCAATCAGACATAAATAGATCTGATCCGATCTTAGCGGATAAAGTCAGATATGTAACGAGAATAATCTATTATATCTGCTCAGATCCAATCAGACATGAGTAGATCTGATCCAATCCGGTGTCCATGCACTGCAGAAAATTGTTTTCAAATGTTATTTTTTAAATATGCCACTTTATTATAAAAGTGAACTTCACGATACAAAAGTTGTGCCGTTCCACGATTTACATAACTTGGCGCAACTTAGCACGACACTGCCGTATCTGATACCGTTCTTATACCACTGTTTATCAAATTTTAAATACGAGAATCAGATTCTGTCGGATGCCATCTATCGGATACTTTGAGATACAACATTATGATCTGATCATATATAATCTTATATGACTATATAAGTTTATATGTGATTATATTATTTTATCAGTTTAAATTATAAGGTATGTTTGCAAAATAATTTAAAAGATTTATGTTTTATATACACATATACACATTTATCTTTTATATTTACCTATTATTAATTAATTTTGCATGGTACTTTTTTAATGGAATATTTATAATAAATTCTAAATATGGTGTCAAAATTAACAATTATTATCAAATTAGCAGCGACTATATTTATTATATATGTTAATGTTTCAAAATTGAGAAAACTGTTTTTAATGTAAAAATTAATTGATTTTTTGACCAAAAATCATTTAAGCTTCCCCTTTACAGAGTTAATATTATATTTAATATAATGTTCAACATTGGGTGTAAAAATTAATAATGGACGATTTGAAAACGAAGAAATTTTTATAAGTTCCATACTGACGAGATCTGCTCAGATCCGGCAAGATCGGAAGAGATCTGATTGAATCAGCAACACAACTTTGTAAGCCAAGATTGGTCTTATCTGGTGAGATCAAGATATGTCTGGCTAGGTCTGCTCAGATCCGACAAGATCTGAGGCGTAAAGTCTGCTCATACTTCAGAAGATCTGAAGCAATCAGATAATGTCCGATTAGATCGGAAGAGATCCGATTGAATCTGCGATTTAATATCAAACGGCAGCAATGGTCAGATCTGGTAAGATCGGTTTATATTTCAGCATATCTGGCTGTATGTGATCAGATATAGCCATGCAGATCTGGCGAGATAAAATTGTATATAATCAGATCTGACTTTACTTGAATTTCAGATCTCGTTGTATCTCATTTTATCAAATCAGACATGGTCAGATCTCCTCCATTTTTTCCCGGGAATTATTATCAAATTGGCAGAGACTATATTTATTATATATGTTAATGTTTCAAAATTGAGAAAACTGTTTTTAATATAAAAATTAATTGATTTTTTGACCAAAAATTATTTAAGCTTCTTCTTTACAGAGTTAATATTATATTTGATATAATGTCCAACATTGGGTGTAAAAATTAATAATGGACGATTTGAGAACAAAGAAATTTTTATAAGTTCCATACTGACGAGATCTGCTCAAATCCAGCAAGATCGGAAGAGATCTGATTTGATCAGCAACACAACTTTGTAAGCCAAGATTGTTCTTATCTGGTGAGATCAAGATATGTCTGACTAGGTCTGCTCAGATCCGGCAAGATCTGAAGAGATCTGATTGAATCAGCAACACAACACGCAAAAAGGTATTCACCGTGTGAATACCTTTTTGCGTGAACTTTGTAAGCCAAGATTGGTCTTATCTGGTGAGATCAAGATATGTCTGACTAGGTCTGCTCAGATTCAGCAAGATCGGAAGAGATCTGATTGGATCAGCAACACAACTTTGTAAGCCAAGATTGGTCTTATCTGGTGAGATCAAGATATGTCTGGCTAGGTCTGCTCAGATCCGACAAGATCTGAGGCGTAAAGTCTGCTCATACTTCAGGAGATCTGAAGCAACCAGATAATATCCGATTAGATTGGAAGAGATCCGATTGGATCTGCGATTCAATATCAAACGGCAGCAATGATCAGATCTGGTAAGATCGGATTATAGTTCAGCATATCTGGCTGCATGTGATCAGATATGGCCATGCAGATCTGGCGAGATAAAATTGTATCTAATCAGATCTGACTTTACTTGAATTTCAGATCTCGTTGTATCTCATTTTATCAAATCAGACATGGTCAGATCTCCTCCATTTTTTCCCGGGTCGTTACCCACAATGACAATTGCAACTTCATCAATTGTGGGTGCATTGAATCTCCTTTGATGCTTTCCTCCTGGAGTTTTGTCAGCTTTAATCACAATTCGGTAATCATCTGTTAACATTCGTTCCAATGCTGTCTTGAATAGTTTCACGTAGGAATTGTGATAGTGTAAGAATTTTTGCAACTGCATAACTATATTTTGTCGAGTTTCTGGAATGTTGGAACATCTCTGTTGTGCCTGTGCGGTTTCATCACCCATGAAGAAAATCTGTAGAAACTTTGACTCTTCATTGGATGGTGGCAGCAATGATCCTGCCTTGTGGTAAACTTGGCCCTGCACTTTAAATGTCGGCATAAATCCTGGTGTTCTTATTTCCCGTGTTGTACCAAAAGAAGTCATTTGGAAGCATGAATTGTATTTTCTTATATTAGCCAGAAAGTGTTTTGAATCTAGAGTGGTTCTCCTCATTAATTCTCCTAAATCCTCTGGTGGCGGAGTAATTAATGGCAGTTTGACCTTGCCGTTAGAGCAACACATTCCTGGCGTCTCCTCTTTCCATTTGTATGCTTCACAATACACACAAACATTCTCCATTTTGCCAATCACCACTTTCGGATGTTTGTAGTAATTTTCCTTTGGATTATAGGCAAATGCTGCGCGTTTTAAATCTTGCCATGCAAAAACTCTGGTTGTGTATGCCCTTAATCTAAGACCAGCAAGTCTTTCTTGAGTTTGCTCGTGCGTCTCATTTGTCCTGTAGGTAGCGGTCCTTGTTCTTTGACAGGCAAGTCTTTCTTGAGTTTGCTCGTGCGTCTCATTTGTCCTGTAGGTAGCGGTCCTTGTTTTTTGACAGGCAAGTCTTTCTTGAGTTTGCTCGTGCGTCTCATTTGTCCTGTAGGTAGCGGTCCTTGTTCTTTGACAGGCAAGTCTTCCTTGAGTTTGCTCGTGCGTCTCATTTGTCCTGTAGGTAGCAGTTTTTGTTCTTAGACAGGCAAGTCTTTCTTCAGTTTGCTCAAACGTCTCTTTTGCCCTTAAATTTAAGAACCTTTTTCTGACTCCGGCTACTCTGGCCTTTGTTTGTAAAGATGTCTCATTTTCCCTCTCAATCCTTTTTCGTTTCGCATCAGTAGAAATTTTCCCAATTAAACGTCTTTTTTTAGAAGGCATCTTAATATCTAAATTATAAACCTAACTGGAAAATAAGAAATGTAATATCTGCAATGCTTAATACTTTCTAGAAAACAATTTTCAATTGTTGTATCAAAACGATCAGCATTGCGTAGAAAGGAAAGATATCAGGCACAGAAAAATTTAGGCACAGAATTATAAACTTAACTGGAAAGTAAGAAATGTAGTAATTTCTAGAAAAATATCTCTTAGATTTTTATAGAGATTATCGTAATCATGGAAATTCGATACCCGGAGAATAATCAGCATTGCGTAGAAAGGAAAGATATCATTCAAGATATATAATTTTAATGCTACATCTATTATTATCTGACCTTCTAAATTGACGAAATAAACTATTTTTCATATCAGTAATCACGGAAATTTGATACCCGGAGAACGATCAGCATTGCGTAGAAAGGAAAGATATCAGGAACAGGAAGATTCTCAACGTGAAGCAAAACGATGATCGTCTTTTTTAGAGAACGCGCGTGCAAGAAAAAATACGTCACATGATCATGCGCTGGCCACGTGGTCATGAATAACTTCGCGCCAAAAAGCATTTCCATGAAATTGGCAACAATCATGCGCCAGAGTAACGTCACCTCTCCATTATTTTTATGAGCGCGGGATATCTTTTTAAACATATATTTACCCTGTTTCATACATAATTCAATTTCGGAACCGATTTACAAAAAATCGGTAATAAAAAATAATACACATCATTGCCATCCCCAGAAAATTCTACCCTCTCCATTATTTTCATGAACGCGGGATATCTTTTTAAACATATATTTACCCTGTTTCATTAACAAATAAAAAAAAATTTGAAATCTTTCTATATAAAATCTCTTATATAGAAAGAAGATTCTTTAAGATTCGACCAATTATTTTCTGAAAAATTTGAAAAATTTCTGATACCGGTTCTCAAAAAAATCGGTAACGAAAAACTATACAGTTTATAGCACTCCCCGGAAAATTCTACCCCTGTTTTATATACAATTCTTTAAGATTCGGTCAATTATTTTCCGAAAAATTGGAAAAATTTCGGATACCGGTTCTCAAAAAGATTGGTAACAAAAAACTACACACTTTATGGCACTCCCCGGGAAATTCTACCCCTATTTCATATATAATTCTTTAAGATTCGGTTCAAAACTGTAGATTTGCATAGCGGACAAACATACAAACATACATTCATTTTTATATATATAGAGATAGTCGCTGCCAATTTGATAATAATTGTTAATTTCGACACCATATTTAGAATTTATTATAAATATTCCATTAAAAAAGTACCATGCAAAATTAATTAATAATAGGTAAATAAAAAAGATTAATGTGTATATGTGTATATAAAACATAAATTTTTTAAATTATTTTGCAAACATACCTTATAATTTAAACTGATAAAATAATATAATCACATATAAACTTATATAGTCATATAAGATTATATATGATCAGATCATAATGTTGCATCTCAAAGTATCCGATAGATGGCATCCGACAGAATCTGATTCTCCTCGGGAAAAAATGGAAGAGATCTAAACAGACTTGATCAGATCTCATCAGATCTGATCCACTCAGATCTGGTTTGATCAAAATATTGGCCCTATCTGATCAGATCCAATCAGACATGAGTAGATCTGATCTGATCTTAGCGGATAAAATCAGATATGTAACGAGAATAATCTATTATATCTGCTCAGATCCAATCAGACATGAGTAAATCTGATCCGATCCGGTGTCCATCCACTGCAGAAAATTGTTGTTTTTAAATGTTATTTTTTAAATATGCCACTTTATTATAAAAGTGGATATAAAAGTCCACGATACAAAAGTTGTGCCGTTCCACGATTTATATAACTTGGCGCAACTTTGCACGACACTGCCATATCTGATACCGTTCTTATACAACTGTTCATCAAATTTTAAATACGAGAATCAGATTCCGTCGGATGCCATCTATCGGATACTTTGAGATGCAACATTATAATCTGATCATATATAATCTTATATGACTATATAAGTTTATATGTGATTATATTATTTTATCAGTTTAAATTATAAGGTATGTTTGCAAAATAACTTAAAAGATTTATGTTTTATATATACATATACACATTAATCTTTTATATTTACCTATTATTAATTAATTTTGCATGGTACTTTTTTAATGGAATATTTATAATAAATTCTAAATATGATGTCGAAATTAACAATTATTATCAAATTGGCAGAGACTATATTTATTATATATGTTAATGTTTCAAAATTGAGAAAACTGTTTTTAATATAAAAATTAATTGATTTTTTGACCAAAAATCATTTAAGCTTCCCCTTTACAGAGTTAATATTATATTTGATATAATGTCCAACATTGGGTGTAAAAATTAATAATGGACGATTTGAGAACGAAGAAATTTTTATAAGTTCCATACTGACGAGATCAGCTCAGATCCGGCAAGATCGGAAGAGATCTGATTGGATCAGCAACACAACTTTGTAAGCCAAGATTGGTCTTATCTGGTGAGATCAAGATATGTCTGACTAGGTCTGCTCAGATTCAGCAAGATCGGAAGAGATCTGATTGGATCAGCGACACAACTTTGTAAGCCAAGATTGGTCCTATCTGGTGAGATCAAGATATGTCTGGCTAGGTCTGCTCAGATCCGACAAGATCTGAGGCGTAAAGTCTGCTCATACTTCAGGAGATCTGAAGCAATCAGATAATGTCCGATTAGATCGGAAGAGATCCGATTGGATCTGCGATTCAATATCAAACGGCAGCAATGGTCAGATCTGGTAAGATCGGATTATAGTTCAGCATATCTGGCTGCATGTGATCAGATATGGCCATGCAGATCTGGCGAGATAAAATGGTATCCAATCAGATCTGATTTTACTTGAATTTCAGATCTCGTTGTATCTCATTTTATCAAATCAAACATGGTCAGATCTCCTGCATTTTTTCCCGGGTCGTGTTTAAAATTTGATAAACAGTGGTATAAGAACGGTATCAAATACAGCGGTGTCGTGCTAAGTTGCGCCAAGTTACGTAAATCGTGGAACGGCACAACTTTTGTATCGTGGAGTCCACTTTTATAATAAAGTAGCATATTTAAAAAATAACATTTGAAAACAACAATTTTCTGCAGTGGATGGACACCGGATCGGATCAGATCTACTCATGTCTGATTGGATCTGAGCAGATATAATAGATTATTCTTGTTACATATCTGACTTTATCCGCTAAGATCGGATCAGATCTACTCATGTCTGATTGGATCTGATCAGATAGGGCCAATATTTTGATCAAACCAGATCTGAGTGGATCGGATCTGATGAGATCTGATCAAGTCTGTTCAGATCTGTTCCATTTTTTCCCGGGAAGTATGCCACTTCAGTGACTTTTCACTGATTCAAATTTAGAGAGATGTGTTTGCATTAAATAATTAAAATTAATTAATTCTATATAACTATCATTTTATATATCGGATTTGTAATAATATTTTCATGTATTGTTAATGTATATTTGTTGCATAGTAAATTTTAAAATCTATTATGTTAATTATTGCAGCTTTTATTAACTAACAATGTTTTATATAAAAATTCAGTTTTGGAACTGAAAGATTAAATAGAGGAAAATTAATTTATAATAAAACTAATAGAAAAAGTAAGAAAAAAATAGACTTTTAATATTATACTTACATACGTACATACTTTTATGCTAAATGTCGCAAAAAAAATATATTTATGCATGAAGTTACATATGCTTTAATGTCTATATAATGTTTAAAAAAATATTCTAAAATTTATAACATCAGAAATAAATTTCTCATGACGTGATATCGTAAACTGAAATAATTCAAGATGTTATAAATTTTACTTATCTTACGCAATTTATACATGCTGTTATAAATTGCTGTTATAAATATTATTGTTATTAAAATCATGTTATGTAATCTAATTACAGACGTTAATTTAAAAAAAATTAATCAAATTGTAAAAGCTTTTTCTTTAGAAATGATAAGTACGTTTAAAAGGATAAATGATGAAAGAAAACTATTATATTTTATTTTATCTGTAAAAAAGAGACAAAAATATATTCTGTCAAAAACATAAATTTTTTAGAGGATTTGTGGATTATGCAAACTATGAAACATCTACAATTATTCACTTACCGTTCGCCGTCGTCATTGAAAGCATAATCGCCTAAGATTAGATCACGAAGTCGATATCTTGGTGGCAAGATGAGAGGTAAACAAGGATCAGGTTCATTCATTTTGCAAGTATCTTCTCTCACAGTTATTTAATGAACGATTTTGCGTAGTCCTCTATCTCCCATCAAGAATTTTAAAAGAGGATGCTGAAATACGTCACTGTAAAGTATGCGTCAAACACTTATTTAACGTCACTTGATTATCACTGCACACAGCTCATAAAAACTTTATATTTTCCTTCTTGCAAAAATAAACTAATAAAAACTCAAACTTTATAATATTTTTTATTAACAACTACTAAATAAATTATATTATATTAATAGTAAAAAAGTACCTATATATAATTTTATAACATTTTTACATATTTTACATATATAATTTTGCATATTAATTTAGTATTGAATCAATTAACACTCAATTAACTCAATCAACACTTTATAAAAATAATTAAAAAGCAATTAATTAGTTTATTAAAATGTTTTGTTTTTAAGAACATTAATGTGAGAGAAGCATAATTAGCATTGAAATTTTTATTAAAATTTAAGTAAAATTAATAGCAATCTAAATGTTCTTTGAAATGTCGGTTAAATATTATTGATTATAATCTTGAATATTTTTCAAAGAGAAAGAATAGGAGATTTTATTTAAAAATTAAATTATTAAAAATCCAAAAACTTTATAAATCAGTTAAAAAATTATTTTGATCTAAGAAACTCTTTAATTTCATGTAATATGTGTTAGCACTAGAATAAAATATTAAAACAAATTTTTTATTTAATAATGATTATCACATCCTGCGAATTATCATGTAGCATCTACTTATGAAGTCATCTAATTCTACCTTGTAACTTTAATTTCTCTTGGGAAAAGCCAATAAATTAAATTTAATAAGAACACTACTCTAATTTATTTAATTAATCAAATAGATCTATGAGATATCTTTATGTCAAGAATTGCTGAATAATTTTGTCGAACCATTCTAGCTCTGCTTGTTGTTAATAACAAAAGTTTATTTCTAGAAATAAAACAATCAATTAATTAATAATAAAACACACATTAAGTAAATAAATAAAAATGTTTCAATCACAGTCCGCCAAAGATCATCAATTATAAGAAGAATCTCACAACCAAATAAGGATCAAAACCAATTTTGAAAATAGCAATCAAGTATAAATATAATTATTAATACTATAAAATTTAATTAGTCGCTTGCACAACCGCGCTCCAAACTTGTACTGATTATCGATTGGTAACTACATATCTCAATCATATTTTTCTCTTTCCTTCTTCTCACCTCACTCTCTTTCATTCTTTTTTCCCTCTCTTTTTTTACTATCTAGTAGTTTTACTAGTAGTTTTACATTAATCCACGTTTATTACGTTAATTATAATTCCTATATTTTTTATATGATACAACAAACAATACACGTTAATATCGAAAAATAAAATACAATACGACAAAAATTAGTCAAGATTACTTTTATTATACACATGTTTATCGTATATATCGTATATCACGTACGATAAATAATATAGTAGATATTAATATTTGTTTACTTATTAACATAAATATATTCTAAAATTTTACAGTTAAGCATTTTTTACTATTTTTCTTAGACTCAAAATTTTATTCTCTGTTTTATCTTTCAAGAATTTTTTAAATTATCTTATTTTTATTTATATATATTATTTTTATATATTATTTTAATTTATGTAAAATATTTAAAAATATTATATAATATATATGTATAAACTAACTTTTCAACTTAATAAAAATATCTATATTTATATGTTGCATATTTTTAATATGCATTTATATTTATTTTCTATATCTGTCATTAAATTATCGTGTAAGTTACGATATTCGAAAGTAACGTTAAAATACAAACACGAGTTGAACGATATAACTTATCGCCTCATAGGAAATGTACGATCGAAGTGCAATCTATTTTGTCGCCATATAGTCTGGTTCGAACTTTAATCCGATATCGAATTGTGATAATGTGTCGGAAGGTCAAAATAGTGTGTCTTCTCGCAATGCCTTATTTATAATAAGGCATATCAATGCACGATAATAACCCGCATCACATTAACGAATGTCATCGCCTACATTGTCTTCCTAGAGAATTATTAAAAATCTGACAAAAGCTTTGTTCGTCATAGGTATTACAATTCTTTGTACCGAAAAAACTACAGTTAAATTCGTTAAAATTCAAACTGAGACGACAGCCACATACGCATAAAATCGTGTATTATTAAATGGTAAAAGATAAATTTATTTTTAAGTAAATTAATAACAAATGAATTTAATAGACTGCATACGTCGGCGTTTAATTTAAATTTTGATTGTAATTAATCATATTATATTTTTTAAAAACATATCTAATAAATCTCTAATTAAAGTAGTGCAAATTAATAGTTTGGTGATATTCACACAGATTTTATGTTATTAGTTTCAATGTAATTTAATCGAATCTAATTTAATGTAATTAATAATATCAATAAATTTTCAAATCCAAACTAAAAATAACATTGTATAAGTGTCTTTTAAATACTCAATTTTATTATTTTAATAAAGTTACTAAAAGATTTAAACTTATTACTTAATATACCTACTACATTTTAAAAATAATTTAGGTAAAATACATATTAGCCCTTGCGATTGATCGTGAAAATGTAAAATAATAGTAAAAACCGATAGAATTGTTCAAACTTTCGCGGTTAAAGGTTGAATGATACTCATAGAATATTACTTTTGCGATGGTGACCCATCAGCCGCATATATAACGTATTCGCAGACATGGAGACATTCTCCGTTGTTGGTCTCGGAAAAAACGGAAAACTTAAAAGAAGTTATGCCTGACGTGCTGTAATTTACATTCTTTACGCACGTCTCACGGCTCAATGAAAATTTTATGAAGTTTTTTTTTCATTCTACGCAGAATTCCCAGCTGGATATGTAACGTTAATAAAAGATATTTTTTCTGGCAGTATCTTAACTTCAAATTTAACACATTTCGTCGACCAAATATCTCGGTTATCAACGCAACGGTACAATTGCGAAACATATTTCTTCAAGCAAAAGATTATTCAGTATAAGCTACAACATCATAATATGTTTTCGTTTGTTCTTATTATACATTCGATACATATTAAAATACATATTAAAATACATATTAAAATAGAATATATTTTTTAAGGTAATCTATGTATAAAAATGTATACGCGTAAACTGAATATATTTCAAAGTCCCGCTTAAAAAGTTTTCTTTCTTACAAGCAATTAAATACAAAAAACGCTATATTTGCATTAATTAATATAAAATTAAAGCAAATAAAATAATTGATTTTACTACGTTATAAAATATATAATAATTAAATTACAATAACAATTTAAATTATAATAACATTTAAATTATAATTTAATTACAAAATTTATGCTATCCCTTTACAACTTTCAAATCTCGCTGTCACTTTTAAATTCTTAATACTCTTTATATCTTTTAATATCAGCACTTTGAACGCGTCTTTTTAAAGCAATCACTTTTTGATTAAATTTATGTTACTAAAAGATTAACTTCTGCAAAGTATCGCGTAAAACAATGTTTCATTAAAATAAAACTACATAATTAATTTTTTTGTCTACTTGCAATATATTTAATTAATTTTTGCATTTTAATATAAAATTTAATATAAAGTGTTATTATTATATTAACAAATTATTATATGTGCATGTATATTTTTTATGGCAGTATTAATAATATTTTATTTATCAGTAGTTAAAATATCAATTTTTAATAGAGAGGTTTGTTTATTACTCTATTTTCCAAATTTTAAATAAAAGATTAAAATTAATTGTATTATATTATATTAATTATAATCACAACTGATCATAAACTTTATTTGTCTTTCTAATAAAAAGTTTGCTGACCAAATTACCCATTAATGTTATTCGATTTTGTTACTAAAATATTTAATTACACATACCATATCTATCCTTTGTGTAGGGGAGACCGGGGCTATTCGTGACATTGCTGAAATTTTGTCGCGGGCCTAACTTTAAAATGCTTGCTGCTAGAAACCTGTAATATCGATCATAGATCTCTCTTAGTGTCCTCTAGGTACCAACGGAGTGGCATTTGCGTGTCAACTATTTTTCTCTCGCAGTGACAGAAAGTCTGACTTCGAGTGCTGAAAGTAAAATTTTCCAAATCCCGAAAATTTGTTTTCTCGCCGAATATAATAATAAGAGATCCGAAACGGTAAGTTGTATTTAGTCACTCGACTTCACTAAGCATTATGCATAAGTAGATTTTAGCTATTCTTTCTTATTTGTAAGTGACAGATCATGAATGAGGAAAAACCACATCGGGGCATTTCGTGACACGAGCAACCGGGGCAGACTGACCCCGCAGAAATTGCTTCATTGATAGAAGAAAAAAAAGGCAAAGCAACAAAAAACGCTCCCAAAAACACCACGAATTCAAAGAAAGAACCAGTTTGCAGGGGCCGTGGACGCCCTCAAAAAGTTCCCCGTAATTGAATGTTACCTACTTTTTTCCTTATAATTTTTTATAGGTCAGCATATAATATGTAAACTCTAACAAATAAAGGATTTTTCAAAATATAAAGTAGATAAAAATTACAAAAACGAAAGAAATCCATATAGTTTGTTCAACCAGAGAAAGTGTCACGAATTACCCCGTGGCCTGTCACGAATTACCCCGGCCCCGGGGCAATTCGTGACACATGACATATCGATACATTTCTTAATATATTTCGAGACTCGTGAGAGATAAACCTTTTTTTTTCTTTTAAACTAGAAGGATGGACGATTACATCGCACTAATAAAAAATTTTTAAGCATTTATACGAAGCGAGAAAAAAATTCGAAACAAAAATGTGTCACGAATAGCCCCGGTCTCTCCTACGTACGTGATTCTAGAAATGTCTCCATTTCTGTTCTAATTAATCAGAGCCCGAACTACGAATAGTATCAATCAATGATGAACAGAATGTTTTTCAAGGATAATCGCGGAGAGGAATAAACCGTACTAAACAATTTAAGAATATTCTGCTGATAAAATCGATCAGAAAAGAACTCGAACACGAGCGCAATTCCATCGGACGCGACAACAACGTTTCTCCTTGAAATCATCGCCCGAGGTTCAATCGCTTGACCGCTTGGGAATCGATCTCTCTAAATAAGAACTGTCATAGAGTTCTCGACTCCGATAGTGTTCACGACTGATCGTGAATTTTGTATACATTTATTGACAAAATTTCTTGCATTTTTTTCCAGACAAGTATTTTTATACTCTTATTTAGAATGTTAATTATGTTAAAATTGATTTACATTTAAATTCGTAATTATAGTCTTCTATTAAAAATTTTATTTTATTTATTCAAAATCTTATATTTTTCATTATCTTATATTTTTTATTTATCTATTAAAATATAAGTAAATCTCATTAAAATGTGATCACTATCATGATCAATATCAGATGTATATCAGATATTTCAAATACTTAAATCGCCAAAGACTGAAAAAACAGCGAAGGTTTAATTTTAATAATTTTTTTCGTCAGTTATCTTTATATATGATGAGTGAAAAACTTGTCAAACGTGAACTTTTAAAGCGGTAACATATAAAAGCAATGTAATTTTTTAATTAAAAAAATGATAACCACTTCCTATTTTTAATTTGCTCTAATAAATTTTCCAATGCATTAAGTACGCACATCCTTCAAACCATTTTTCAATAATGTGCGTATTTAGACTTAATATTTTGATGATAAACCTTTCCTTAGACGTCATAAAAATTCACAAAGTGTCACAGCACGTGTATAAAATAACAAACACTATGATTCAAATCTACACCAGAAGTAATTTTCTCCGCGTTCATTTTCACATCGCATAAACGTCAGAGATCTGACGGAAATTGTCATTGTAACGCAAATCACAACACACGAAAACTGTCCCCGATTTATCGATCCACGCAAAATTTCGTTCGAGCAGTGAACGTCGCACGTGTCTCGGTACAATCGAAGTACGTGTCCGACGCTCATCCGACGGAGTCTCACGCTTAAATGACGGCGTGACGTGCCGCGCCGTAGTTGCGACGCTACCTAACATCACCCACCCTCGTCGTGCCACCCCATCCGCGGTGCACCTGCTTGTCTAACATAAGAATACAAAAACCGCTGGCGAAAACAAGTTTGCAACTTTGTCCAATGGAAACAAATTCATTATAGTTGTTTTCATATCCCTTCTCATCGTTGTTATCTATTCCAGCCAATCTACGCAAACTTTTTTTATCACAGTATTTTTACTTGTTGTCAAAATAATCTGCTTTATAATTTGTCGTACCCATACTGTGTTTTTGCTTCATTAGCTGTAGTATTCGCTTAAAAATACAAACATTAATACTTGGATAAAATATGTTGCTTACACTTCTCAAACTGATATATCGCAATGTGTGTTCTATTTTCGTTCACTCAGACTGTGCAATAGTTTATAACTGAACCCCGCTTTTGCCATTATGTCGTAATGTGATATTCACGTGTCGTGTATTTCTTTTTTTTTTTTTATTAATTTCCTTTTAGACTAGCATTCTTTTTAGCTTTTAACAATATCAATAAAATAATAATTATAATGATATAAAATCCGAAAGCAAACACTGTAACGAACCTGAACTTAAATTGTAGATATTATACATGCAAGTATAACACCATATAATTTAAAATATAATTTAACATATAATTTAAAGTATAACCACAATAATTTAAAATAGATATAATCTAAATTGTCGATTACATAAAATTTTTTTAATTTGCATTTAAATTATTTGGTAATTATATTGGTATATTAAAACATTGAATCTTAACATGTTTTACATTTTTTAGATTAATTTCTAATTTCTATAATTAAAAAAACAATAACAATGTTCCGAAATGCATACATTAGTTTATTTATGATATTTATTCTAAAAAATATATTGAATATACATTTCTATATGTACAAGCATGTTTAAGCAAATTTTAAATATATATAATATAAATTAATAAATTAAATAAAGAATTAATTAAGATTTTCCTTAAACATTAAGAAAGATTGGAAATTGCTTTGTTTAATTTCATTAATTTATAACATTTAATGTGTCTTATGAAAAACAAAAACACAAACTTCCATAATAGATTACGCTGATTTCAAAACTATAAATTACATAATTTTTTTAATGTAATCTTAATTTTAAAAAACTCTTTATTTTAAAATTTTAGAATAAAGAACACAAATCCATTTATAAATCTATTTTAATTTAAAACAAATAAATATAAATCTATTTAGATTTATCTATTTTATTATTATTTTATGACAATAATTATATAGGATTACAAATCATAAAAAAGGAAATTTTACCAATAAAATAATCTTTTTTATTGTGATAAAACTTTATTTTTGACGTTTTTAATCATTTCTTGGCTATGATACAACATCAAATTTGTTACTGACAATGAGAAATAGACGAGCCAATGAGAAGTATCTTACAAGAAAGAAGTCTGGAAAATATACAAATGCTTCCCAGTCAGAAATGATTAGTTGATTCGACGTCGAATCAATGTCGAAAACCGAATGTCGAATCAATGTCGTAATTCTGGTCGATTCGACGTCGAAAGCGTATAAAATATCAACAACTATTCAACTATCATTTCGACGTCGTTTCAACGTCGAAGTAAGGTAATTTGATTGAAATAATATATTTTATTTTATACTTTTTTAAGGTAAAAAATACTAAAAAATAAGTGCAAACAATCTTGTTTTTCATCATTTCAATTTATTAAGCAGTAAAAACTTAGTTATATTATTACCATTGCATACACATTTGTGTTTCACATTGTGTTTTATTGCACTGAAATATTATACTATTTATAGATCAAAAAATAAAATAATACATTTCTTATATTATATATACATATATATAACTTTATATATATATATATATATATATATATATTTATATATATATATATATATATTTTGTTACTTTATATATATATATATAAAGTGACAAAATAAAATTCCAATTGCACATACATTTCGGGCTTGACTCCTGAATTTATTCGCAAGAAAAACATACGCAAATTCCGTTCTTACGAAAAATCTACAAGTTAATTGGTTAAAACCATAGAGCCAATCGATAACTTTTGCAATGGAGCAGAATTTGCGCATGTTTCTCTTGCGAATGAATTCAGCCCAATATTTGTAAATAAAGTAACAAATAAAAGACTCTTATAATATACTATATGCAAAGTAATTTAGGACCTCTGTAACAAACTCTTAGGAACGATAGGTCTCGTAGAAAGGATCATCTTTTGTCAAGAAACCCATGTTCTCTAATGCGTCGTTTAGGAGTTACGCGACCGCGCAGACAGGTCTTAGGTGACATTTATTACAATTCGTTCCTAAACGACGCATCAGAGAACCTGGGTTGCTTGACAAAAGATGATCCTTTCTACGAGACCTATCGTTCCTCAGAGTTTGTTGCAGAAATCCTGAATCACCCTGTGTAGTGACAAAATAAAATTCCAGCGCGTGCATTTTCAAAAATTTCAATTAATGAATAATTATGCTTAAAAAAAAAACAAGTAGAATTCGCAGAAATAATAATAATCCCGAATCAGTATAGTCTTCTTATTTTTTGTCTTTTTCCCCATACTGCCGTTATCTTGGCGATGCTAAGGCGCTTGCTTTAGCCATAATGAAGTTGCTGCATCAATCTCTGGGATTTCAGTTTCTGGCCTTTTATCCAGAATGAAACCTAAAAATGCTATAGTTTTTATATTTTATAAGATTTCTTTAAAAAAACTTGCATAAAAATATATAGACGCCAAGTCAATTACTTGCCAGCACTGCAAATCTATGCATGTTACATGAACTATATAGATTTTCAGTATTGGAAGTGAATATTGAAATGCAGTTACAGGCTCTTGCACACGGGATGCAGTAACACTTGACCTGTGTACAGGAGTCATAAAAGCTGCCATAATCTTTGAACAATATATGAGTCATACATAAGAGATCAATAAGATATTGCATTATAGGTTTACTGCCTATAATGATTTAGTACATATATTTTTACATATGTAAATCTATTACATATTTATCATATAAGATATAGAAAAACAGGCTAATAGACAATAAGCACAAAGTAAAATCTTAACTAAAAATTTGTTTACCTGATAAATATGTGGAAAACAATAAAATTAAACAGCTAAAATATGAAAAAAGATTCGTTCGTAACAAAAAAAGTTTGTTAGGTTATGTAGTCACAAACGTTTAACTTATAAAAAAAATATAGTACTTACCCGCTTAGTATTGTCCATTATTATGGGTAATGTATAAGCGATTGCCTATTCAATTGCGGGAGCGTGAGCGACAGATCGCGGCAGTTACGTTCGTTTCAATATCCGGATCGCTGTTCTTCACGCGACGTCCTTCAACAACGCAACCACTCTCTCTGCACGCTCGCTACGCTTCCCCTTGTTAGCTCGCAAGGGCCTCGGATTGGCCCGTCTTTGAGTTCTCCTATTGGCTGCCGCGGGCCGGCAGCGCTGTCGATCGGGTAAGTTCGGGGGTAGATCCGACGAAGCTAAACTGATCTATTGCGATTAATCAATTACGCGATTTCCTACATGTCCATAAATTGTTTCGTACAATATTTATACAAACAATGTCGTAATATTTTTTAAGATTAAAATCTAAAGCCAAATTGATCGAATTTTGTAAGTGCGCACATCAAAATAGTGATATTAATCATTTCGACGTTGAATCAACCTTGAATTGACACTACTCTCTTGACATGGAGTGACCGATATTGTAAGAATATCGACTTTCTTATCGACTCAACCAGCTGTCAACCATATCGACGTTGAATCAACCTTGAATCAAGGTCACATTTCTGACTGGGTTGTAATGGTTGCCGGAGTTTTTGTGCTGCGGTTGGAAGTGTCTATACCCTTTCCAGTAACAATAGTGTAACCCAATCTTGCTAGTCTTGTAGAATGACGTGTGAAAATTTACATCTGTTTGGAAGCGCGTTATTGACATTAAGAATTATTATATCTACTCTACAAATATCTGATCAAAAAGGAATGTATAAGAACCAAGGAAATTTATAGGTAATTAAATAGACATGCAAATTATAAGACAAGTTTATTTTTTTTAAATTATAATAGTATAATTCAACTTTGCTCAGTCTTATTGGCAAAATATAAAAAATAATATTTTTTGTAATTTATAAATATTCCATTTATAGTCTACATATAGCAATATAAGTAATATACGTGAAATAAAGATAATTTTCATTATTTATAGACGTTGAATTATTTTATATTGTTGATTACACATCCTTGTTTTTAATAAGAGTTCTTGGCATTATTAAAACTAATTATAAGTAAATATATTTTTAAATTTTGTTTCAAGTTTTCTCTCTATTGTTTTGAAAAAAGAATAATTAATTATTTATTGCAAAAATTAACTTAATTTTTTTATAAAATAGAAACCAATAATAAAAGAATAGTAATAACAAAAAATAATTATAATAGTTCTTTAAAATCTATATTTTTTTTATAACTATTTAAAATTTAAATCAACAATTTTTTAATAATTTAAATTTTTTTTCAAAAATTAATTGTTACGTTACATAATAATATACTTTTAAATTTATCATAATGACAATATTACTTGGATCTAAGAAGCTCTTTTAAAGTAAATTTTTACATTACTGATAATATGTAATAAATAATATTAATAATACTAATCTTAACGTTACTAATAATCTAACTTTCAATATGCAATCTTTGTTAAGTTTACGTCACAAAATTATTTTTTACTTGTATGCTTGTCGTATCCTAGATATTATTCGCGCACAAAAACTTTTTATCATTCCCGGAAAAACAAAGGAGGATGTTAAAAAAAACCATTTTTGGCACGCTAGTACAACGTGAAAACGTACTAGAGAATTGTTATTTGGACCATTTAAAAAAGGAAAATAATATTTATTTTATCCTGATGTGGTGAGAACATGGTTAGAATAAGCAAAGTTTAGCTCGTTTTACCCTTTGACGACAAAGCATGTACGCATAATTTCTTCTCATATTTTAGAAATCTCTATCCCTTCCTCTCTCCCTCTCGCTTTCCCTCTCTCCCTCTTTCCGTCTCTCCCTCCCTCTCCTTCCCTTTCCCTCCCGCCCTTCCTTTTCCCTTCCTTTGCCACCCTCTGCTTCCATCTTCTCTCTCTGCCTTCCTCTGCCTTCCCTCCCTTTCCCCATCTCTCTCTTTCTCTTTCTCTTTCCCTTTCCCTCCCTCTCCCTCTCCCTTTCCCTCTCCCTCTTCCTCTCCCTCTCTCTCTCCCTCTCCCTCTCTCTGCTGCCTTCGGGCAATTTTTGTTACAGATATAAGCAAGTTTTTCGTTGCTTGTCACGCGCTTTATTCTTTTTCTTGGAGATTGCCACCTAATTCTGAACATTTTCGTAACAAATATCATTGCTCATCCTAACCTCATCCTTTCTTGGAATCATCGTGGAATTCTTGAAGTTACTCGTGTTGACACGTTGACCCCCGCTGCGCATGCGCCTGCCTTGTCGATCTGCTCTTTCTACACCTTTGAGTCTGACGTGTGCATGAGACTATCTGAGTGGTGCTTACTGTGATCTGCATGTGCTGCCTTAATCTCGTCTGATTGGTTATGCGTGATACCAGTGGTCATGGTGGAAGGAAATAAGGTGAGGCAATCCTCGTGAGTTTCGTTCTGTTCTGCGCAACCCAGACATGGTGGGGGATCCGCACAGTTTCCGTCATCTTTTTTCGCTAACACGTGGTTACGCAGTGTAGTATATGAGTGAAGCATAACAAGCACGATTAGTAAAAGTTGTTTACAGTTTACATCGTGTTATTTGAAAAAAGTGTTACTGTATTGTGATTGAATAATAAATGTGGGGATATATTGAAGGGTAATTCAATATTCAATTTTTCTTGTTTCTTAAGAAAATTATTATATGATGCATTACAATGTACTCTTTGCTTCCTATTTTCTGTTCTTAACCTCTTAACCTCTTTGCGATTATCTCGTATTTCGCAATTCTATCGCGTAACGTGATGTTTTTTGTCTTTTCTGAAGTTCGTCAATTCTTATCGTGGGCGACAGAGAACAAAAAACATTGCGTTACGCGAAGGAATTGCGAAATACGAGATAATCGCAAAGAGGTTAAGAGCAGAAAACAGGAAGCAAAGAGCACATTATAGATTTGGCTTTAGTTTAACGACAAACATTAAAATTTTATTTCTGATATTTCAGGATTGCAGAAAAAAAATGCCACGCTGTCCGATTATAAGGTGTCGGAGCGGTACTGAAGGACGGAACAAAGCACCACATACAAAGATTAGTTTTGTTAGCTTTCCAAAGACAAACATTTGCAAAGAATGGCTGAAACATTGTAAAAACCAAAACATTAATACAAAAACAGGTCAGTTGGATCACAGTCTGAGAAAAATTATATTTATAAGTTATTGTTTGCTTTTTTGTTAACATAATTTTAAAATAAAAAAAATACATTATTTTACAGGAAGAGTATGTTCCCTTCATTTTTTGTCAAGTGCCTATAAGGAACAATCTTGGGCACAACAGCAATTGCCTGAATCTTTTCGCCGTCTATCGCGTTTAAAGGAATTGCTGTTCCAACTGAATATTTTGCATTGGATATTTCCGACAAAAATCGAAGAGTTCAGAATAAAAGAGACACCAATATTGAATTAACTCACTCAGACACTCAGGGTTCTAGGTCTCCAGATAAGTTTCAACAAGAAAACCTCAACGAGCAGAGCCAAAAATTGATACTTTTGTTACAGCAAGTAGAAGAATTAAAGAAAACGAATAAACAATTGAGGGAGGCTAATAAAGGATTGATGCAAAAGGTGATTACAACAGATAAAAAGCTCAAAGAAAAAGACAAAATAATTGAGAAAAAAGATAAATTGCTTGGAAAGAAAGACAAGAAACTTGGCGTGCAAGAAAAAAGAATATCCAAAGCTGAGAGTAGAATATCCAAAGTAAAGAGATGAAATACCAGAAAATATTGCAAAGTGTTTTCACACCAGAACAATTGAAAATACTCTTCAACGAAAATATAAAAAAAACAACATAGTGTTCTAAAGATATTGCATCGGCCATATCTTTACGAAGCATTAGTCCCAAAGCTTATAGATTCGTTAGGAACAGTATGAAAATCCCTCTACCAGCTATGACAACCTTGAGAAATTGGGCCCAAAAGTTCGATGTTATGCCAAGTATTTTAAATGACGTCCTAGCCATTATGAAAAACAAAGCTGGAAGCTTAACAAAATTAGAGAGATTGACAGTATTAACTTTTGATGAGGTTTACATCTCCAATGACGTGGCAATTAACAGGAAGGATGAAGAAGTTATTGGGCCTCATAAAACATGTCAATTTATCATGGCTAGAAGACTTTTTGGTCGATGGAAACAGCCAGTGTTTTATGATTATGATAAAACAATGGACAAAGGAACTCTGGAGCAAGTGATCAAACAGCATTTTGAATGTAGATCTACGGTAGTGGCTGCAGCATCAGATCTGGGAACAACAAACGCAAAGCTATGGAACAAATTGAATATTGGAACAGGCAAAGATGAACATTATTATTTTGAACACCTAACCCAAGTAGCAAAGTGACGTCAGAAGATTACATAATGACGTCTATTTTTAGTCATTTTTGGTCTATGATGTCGGCGACTAATAATGGACATCATAGACTATTATTATAAGACGTCATTTCTTAGACCATCTAAAGACGTCATTTTAAAGACGTCTTAAAGTCGTCCAAATAAGGTCTTTTTGTAATATAATTATTTTTACTTCTTAATTTTTGTATAATAAAGTAATAATAAAATAAAAACCACAAAATTAACTATAATATGTTTGTTTCGCAACTTTATGATTAAAGTGATGAATTTATGGTATAAGTGAATGTAGTTGCGTGTGATTATAGTTTTATGATAACTATTTCATGCAGTGTTATAGCTATATAGCAGGAAGATATCATTACAAGATTTTTGAACACTTTAAAGATGTACCTGTTATAGACAAGTACAGTTAATAAGGAAGCATCAGGGTGAGAAGATCGTCACTGTCCACTGGATCATCGAAGTCAAGCGACTCGGATGCGGTACTGTACTAGGATGGGTGACCGCCTTGAGAGCGGCTATACGCACATGGCATGTAACAAAACAGTTAAAAAAGTTTTTTTCTTAGATAAAAAAAAAACATTTTTTTATAAATTTTATCAAGTAGACATTTTAACATTTTAATTTTATAAATTATAAAAAACATTCCTAGAAACCGGTATGTCGTACAATGGACCTATTTTTCCGTCAATAAGACGTCAGAAAATGACGTCGTGTGGATGTGACATATCGACGTCACAAAATGACCAATCTATGACGTCCTACATAGGTCTCGTGAGACCCGAAAATGACGTCGATATGTCACATCCTCACGACGTCATTTTCTGACGTCTTAATGACGGCAAGAATAGGACCAATATATGACTTAATTGACGAAACTTTGACGTTTTAACAATCAACATATGACATCAGTTTTAGACATCTTCTTGATAGCTATTACATAACCACTGTATACATAGTCACCATAAAACATGTTGAGAGGATATTTTTCCTTCCAACATGTTTTATGATAACTATGCTGTGGTCATGTTATAACTGTCAAGAAGATGTTCAAAACTGATGTCATATATTGATTGTTAAGACAAAAATTTCTCCTATAGATAAAGTACACACACATATGTACACAGTTTATTTTATTTAAATATAGTTGAATTAATAATACAAATTATATAATTTTTCTATTTATGGATTTACATGTGTATATATTTAAAGGAGTTATATATATTTTTAATACTATTTTAGATGTATAATTTCTTTGTATTAATTAATAAATCTGTATTAATTTATAAACACAAAAAGAGATTATTTTCTGTTTTACATAAGTCCAACTATACAGAATAGGTCATTAGAAACATTTGTCTCGAATATCAAATATATTTTTGTGAACTCAATAGAAATTGGTATATTACATTTTTTTATATATGTTAATACGTGTGATGTTCATCATTTCTTTGTTTATAGATAATTTTTGTTTTATTTGATTGTTATGAAGGATTTATACGTAATAAAACAGTATTTAGTTTTTCTTATAGATTTCATTTTAATAATTAAAGTCTAATACAAAAGGATCAAACAAAATATGTTTGAAAGATATCGATAAAGAGGGAGAGATTGTGTATCACATGCTATCTGTCGTGTTTATGTTGTATTGAATCGTTCGTTGGAAACGCGGCAGATGGCGTGTCTTGCGTATTTTACTGCGTTCAGCATAGGAATTGTATGTTGCTAAGCGCTTTGCGTTGCCAACGTTGCGCGCCGGGAATCTAACAGGAGAGCGGAGCGTGAGACTGCGCTTGCGCGAGGCGTGCGGGAACGAGCTCGCGTCGCGAGGACCGGGCATTCGTTGCACGACTCTCGATTAAGTAACAACGTTCTCTCTGCTGAGACGATTCGGTTGTGTGATAAATATCGTGTTAGCGATCGCGATATTTTGTCTGTTTGAAGTACAGCGTTTTAAGTCTTTAGGATTATCCCGGCAATGGGATAGATCTTGCGTACAACGAAGGAAAGCCGTCGTCGCATATAAGGACGAGAGACGATCGGCTCCAGAGACACGAGGAGAGAAGGACCGCCGCCATTACGAAAGCGAGTCTTCTCTCGTGGATTGACGATCGCCACCATTACGAGAACGAATCTCCTCTCGTAGAAGGACGATCACCGCCATTACGAGACCAAGTCTCCTCTCGTCGAAACGAGATCCTTGCTATAAGATGAGAGAATACCCTGGCGGGTATATAAACACGAGTAGTAGTCCTGTTGAGGATTTGATAATCCCAATACACAAGCTTCAGTTCTCAGGTAACATTTTGTAGTTAAGGCCATTGATCACAACACGAGTTGCCCTGGTATAACGGATATTCCGACCAGTTACGATCTTTGGTCACAGAGAACGGGAGAGCTATTTATCCGAGAGAGAAAGCGAGGTCTCAAGACTTCACTTTAAACAATATTGAGCTCTATAAAAAAGGTCATTCCTTTTTTTGTGGTTGCAACCAATACAATTACTGACTAACGTTCATTCTATGCAATTGGCCATTGTTTTAAATCGAGTCACATTAACATGAGCGTTTACAATTAAAAGAGATCTCATTAATAATGTTGCGGAATATTTCAATATAAGTTGAACTACGTTTCATAAGACTTTGCGCTAAATTCAAGACACTGTTTAAAATCCACGTTTATTATTCTCAGTGTGTAATCATATTCCTGTGATCTGCGCGCTAGACATCCTTGTTCAGCGCGCCATTCATCCTTGCGTTCTACGTTCCTGATTTCCTGTGAAAGGCGCGCTAGACATCCTTGCTCAGCGCGCCATTCATCCTTGCGTTCTACGTTCCTGATTTCCTGTGATCTGCGCGCTAGACATCCTTGCTCAGCGCGCCATTCATCCTTGCGTTCTACGTTCCTGATTTCCTTTTATGGGAACCGATTATTCTATTACATCACAGATTAGTACAACTCGTTTTTTTTTATCTACTGGATTGATGCGTCACATATTTGTTACCTGATTATGATTACCTTACTAATTATGTGAATTGACAAGAGTTTAATACACAATCTTTCTCTCTCCATTTGAATAATGATTGATATGTCGTTTCCTTCTTTTGAAATCACGATTAGTTTTATCAGCCAGCGAGCAACTCTAACATTTATGGTCCTTCGAGCCGGATATGTAATTCCGGGAATAACGAACCGGATTTGTAATTCCGAATTGTAGTTACGGATTAGTAATTCCGATTCTAAAGATTGGTAAAGAAATCTGTTTTCGGGATATGAGTATCATTACCTTTACTTGAGATTCACGGAAAAGGAAACGACATTTCGAGCCTTGTGAAGATTTTCAAATCAAGACTTAAGAAAGGCGCTTTATTTAAAGCCTTCGAATTTGATGTCAATAGATATTTCTAATCGGTAAATGGATTTGATACACGACCGGATCGGTCAACAACTTGTGTTGAGTCAGTTCATTGCAAACGCCTATGATAATTTCGTTAGTGCAGGATCCTCAGTAATTACGAAGCAAAGAGTAGATAGCTACTTGGTGTCTTTGGCAGAGCTTTGGAACGACTTCAATCGAAATCATGACGCTATTCTTATGAGTAATGCCAGACTTGAAAAAAAAAGAAAGGTTGTCGATTCTGTCTCATTCATATTTTTCGGAGCAGATAAAAAAGGATACACATATATGTCACTTAGCAGCCGTTGAACAAATAAAGGCTTGTCTCAGTGCCGAACAGTCAGATGCAGCAAGGGCTAGTCTCAATGTAGATCACCCCGTTACAACAAGTTCTCCGTCGACTCAATCTATGTCTCACGTAATTCCTATATCAAATGGGTCTCAACACAGACATAGTAGACTTCCTCGTATTAATATTCCAAAATTTGATGGCACACCGTCAAAGTGGCTTAATTATAGAGATTTGTTTGCCTCTCTCGTTTTGTCTGACACAGGTTTGACACAAGTCGAGAAGTTACAATATTTGAAAACAAGTTTAACCGGTACCGCGGCTCACCTAATTCAGAATACTACACTCACTGCTGAGAATTTACCAAAAGCGTGGGAATCATTGCTCTCGTTTTACGATAATCCAAGACTTCAAGTTAACACGGCTTTACAAGCATTGCATGATTTGAAACCTATAATGAAAGAGTCTGCTATCGAACTTGAACATTTATATGCTCTCCCTTTTTAGCGCTTCGGACTCTTGTTCAATTAGCCTAAGGAAAGCGTTTTCCTCTAACTGTTCCCATAATGACAAAGGGGAGATACGTTGACGAGTTCCATGGAGGTGCTAGTTCGATAAAGAAAGCTAAAGACAAGGTTGCACAACTAGATCAGCTCTGCATGGCGGGCGGTTTCATTTTGAAAAAGTGGATAAGTAACCATCCAGCTATTCTAGAGGAAATTCCACCTGACAGAAGGATTGCTTCTCTTCAGACTGATGAGGAGAGAATGGTCAGCGTACTCGGTTTGTCATGGGACACCTTCTCAGATGTGTTTCAATTTGTTTTGGAAGTCCCTAAAGAGGGATCAATCACGAAACGTACTGTATTATCATCGGTTGCGAAGTTTTCCGATCCATTAGGTTTTTTGTCACCAGTTACTGTAGCTGGCAAGATATTTATTCAGGAATTATGGGCAGTTAAATTAGACTGGGATGAAGTTCTACCCGCTAACTTGTCTAAAAAATGGATGTCTTTTGTGGATCAATTGAAAGATATGCCGAAATTCGAGATACCAAGGTGGATAGGATTGAAATCAGATTCGCAGATCGAAATTTACGGATTTAGTGATGCGTCTCAGAAAGCTATGTCAGCAGTCGTATTTTTGAGATCTATTTCAATTAATGGAGAAATTAAAATTTGTTTTGTTGACAAAGAAATAATCCTCCTTCTTCGCCAGTAATTCAAATAACAACGGGAAAGTAAAAGTCGACACTAACTGGCAAGTTGTAATTTATTATCACGACGTTTCGACCGTCTCTTTCGGTCCTTATCAAGTGTTAAAAAATATATAATTATAATTCATGCAAACGATTCAGTCCTAGCATTGTACCAACAAACAAGTCCAGAACTGAAAAATATAAATATATACATAGGTAAATTATAACGAAGAAAGATTACAAGTTTTAAGTAACTCACAAGTTTGCGCGTCAAAATTGAAGAGAACGATACGAGGAAAAAATCGTTGAATCGTTTGCATGAATTATAATTATATATTTTTTAACACTTGATAAGGACCGAAAGAGACGGTCGAAACGTCGTGATAATAAATTACAACTTGCCAGTTAGTGTCGACTTTTACTTTCCCGTTGTTATTTGTTTTGTTGCTTCCAAGACAAAGGTAGCTCCATTAAAGAAACTTACTATTCCTCGTCTGGAATTAAACGCTGCAGTTTTACTTGTAAAACTCGTATTCCATATACTTTAAGTTATGGAATTACAAAAGGTTCTCATTTCTCTTGGTTTGGATTCAAAGGTCGCTCTTGCTTGGATAAGAGGCCATCCTTCGAGGTGGAAGGATTTTGTACAAAACAGAGTCAACTTCATTCAAAAAACGTTGCCTCAAGCTAAATGGAAATTTATTCCTGGACTCGAAAATCCGGCGGATTAGGCCACGAGAGGCTTAACTCCTAGTCAGTTGCTTGAATCAAAAGAATGGTGGACAGGTCCTCAATGGCTCTCTCGAAATCCGGTTGAATGGCCAGAGGAGTCTTATACGATATCCGTAGATGAAAATTTAGAAGAGAGGTCTTGTTTAGCAACTACAGCTCTTTTGTTAGAATCCCCCAAGGTGTGGGATCTGATCTTTAGGTTTTCAAGCTTAACAAAATTGTTTCGTATTACTGCTCTTTGCCGAAGAGTGGTCGATAAATTTAAAAGAAAGCCCGATTCATCATTGACTTATCCTTTGACTGTGTCGGAGTTAAACGACGCGAAGATGTTTTGGATTAAGACAATTCAGCAGGCTTACTTCGTCAACGAGCTCAAGGTTTTGTCATCCGGACTAAATCTACCAAAACAACGACGCGTTTGTAATCCTCGCAAAAGCCCAGCAATATCTTGAGCGGTACGCAAAAGTTGAAGTATCCTTCCGGTATGCTCGATGAAACGTCCCATCCAGCATTCCGCATGAGTTGAGAATCATTATACGATAGTGAAACGTAGTTCTTGATGGTACTGGTTATTCCAACATTTCTGTTGCGGTCAATCTCCATACCGTTGAGCTCGTATCAAATCTCATCGAACATGAATGCTACGCAATTATTTACAAGCGTTGCCTGAGACTCGTCATTCCTTCTCTTTATTACCAATCGTCCTTCGACGTAGAGAAAGCTTTCACATGGCAACGTGTATAAATCTTGCTGTTGTATGGGTATTCTTATCTCATCGTTGTGTCCAAACGTCGTGTTGGCGTACGGATTGTACGTGTGGCTCTCAATCTTGATGACGCTATCATCAAAGATCGGTTCACCTCCAATGTTTAAGATATTAGCCATTTCGTACGACGAAACCCAATGATTTTAAAAATTCAACGTTCGACGCAGTGAGTTTCTTCTTTAGCGATCGGATTGTCTCTCTAACTTTGTTACTCGTCTGTCGCACCTTCTCCACTTCGTTCAGTATGAGCATCTCACGGTTTACTACAGTCGTCGTCTTCGCACATGCAGTCTAACGGTGATCTCTTCTCCGCGAAAATCAATCAATCGACCGTCCTGGTCCACGACGCGAATCGTTAGATCAGTAATGCTCCGCACGATGATCGGAAGGTAAATGATCTGCGCCGGCGTTTCCGATATCTTATATCCCGGTGGCACATTCGGTGAAAACTCGTGTATCGTGTGCACGTACTTGTCGTTGCTGTACGCGCCCACGGTCACGTTACACTCTATGCGAATGATGTTTACATTGATGATATTTATCGGTACGTCCGATTCGTACCATTGTCGCGGCTCCAACACGCGATTCGCTGAAAATCCCAGCAGCGATCCAATGTTGTTCGGTTTGGCGAAATTTACCCGATAAGCACATTTGATCTCGCTCTTCATCGTATTGTTGTTGGCTCGAATAATCAATGGATATTCGTCATCTTCGCCGATATGTTTCTTTCTCGCAATATTATTAGTATTATTATTGGATTGGTCCAATTGTAAAATTGATTGCTTCAAATACGTGTGTATATCACGCAGTTCGTATGATCCTTCGGGAACGGTAATCTTCTTGTCGTCAAAGTAGAATTTATTGTTTGAAGAATTTACATTCGGTATCGTGTAATAGGTTTCGAAATCTGTCAGACCGAGCTCATAATCGCCGTCGCTCAAATCCACGGTGGCTTACCGCGAGGATGCTACTCTTGCCGGTGAGAGTAAATGTCAGTGACATGTTTGAACGAATACTGAGTTCAAACAATGCAACGCCAGTCTTTAAATTGATCGTCAACCGTCTGTAGAAAGCGCAGACACAGTTGTCCACAGTAGCTCTGATCGTATCGTTGATAAGGCGTGCGATTGTACTCGATTTGCGTCACGTTGTTCTTTAGATATAACACCAATTCTCTCGGCGGTTGAAGATTGCCATAACTGTCGAAATATATGGCTCGATCACCCCTCTTTGCGTATGCCACCCAGTGACGCGACTAGAAATCTGGGAAGGCAGCCCTGCCATCACATCAGGGCCGGGTCAGGCATAAAAAAGGGGACCCTGATCAGGTCAACCAGATCAAGCCTGGCTATGGACCTTCTCAGGTTATCTCCACGTTAAATAATATTAAATTCAATCCGGCAATCCTGATCTGGCATCCACCACGACCATGTAAGGTTCCCCAGATGTCTAAAAATAGATATTTTTTTTTAACATGTCCGGGTTCCATGCACGGCCCTGGCCAAGTTCTAATCAGGGTCGCCGGATTGTTGTGTATAAAAGAAATCCTAAGTTTCGATCAGGCAATCCTGATCTGGCAAATACCAGGACCGTATGAGGTTTCCCAGATGTCTAAAAATAGATATATATTTTTTAACATGTCCAAGTTCCATGCACGGCCCTGGCCAGGTTCTAATCAGGGTCGCCGGATTGTTGTGTATAAAAGAAATCCTAAGTTTCGATCAGGCAATCCTGATCTGGCAAACACCAGGACCGTATGAGGTTCCCCAGATGTTTAAACATAGATATATATTTTTTTGTGCGTCCGAGGTTCCATATACACGGCCCTGGCCTCTTCCTAATCAAAATGGTCAGATTGATGCGCGTAAAAACATTCAGAATTTTGAGTGGACAATCTTGATTTGGCAAATAAAATCTGGGCTAAATAAAATTCGCCCGCTATAAAAAAACTTTAGCCACATAAATAAAATAAAAATTATAAATTTTTCAATGTATCTGATGGCAGTCTCTATCTAGTCCTATTAACATGTTACCGAGTTAAATTTAACAAAAAGAAACTAATAAGTTATAGATACAACTAGAGTCCTAGATAATATAATCAGAGAAACAACACATGACATTTGCCATATCTGGACCGTGTGTGACCCCTCTTCAATCCATCCGGCCCATAGCCGGTGACATCTATCAGGACCTTGTCCTGTCAACTTTATCAGGTCCTTGAGTGGTTAGCATGATCAGGTCCGTATGCATCCATCGCGTTACAGCCCTGGGCAGGGCCTGATAAGGTAACCGGATAAGGACCTTACTTTTCACCTCATCCGGGCCTCATGTGACCCCTACTCAAATTTCTAGTCGGGGAGTACCCGGTTCCTCAGCGTTATCCAAATTCACGATGCCACTCTCGTTTCGACGCACTCCATTCATCGGTAAGGTAGTACGCATAAAAATACCTCTAAAATATGGAATGTGCATACGCTTTGCAAGCAGTTGTACGTTGGTATAGTTACACCTTTCAGAATTTTTAACATTTACTTGACTTTTTTTTTTTTTTTTTTACTCGAGACTCCACGCCCGCGTTTGTACGGAGCAAGATAAAGTCCGTGACCTTCCATGGCGCGATTGTGACGTTTCAGTTCTTCCAGCTGACGCCGCGCGACTTTGTTATCGTTCACGGTCTTCGCGACTCCCGCCGCTCCGCCGACCAACGAACCGAGAACTCCCAACAACGGTAGAATCGGCAAGATACCACCGCGTTTCGCTGCCGAAAGTATTCGTTTTTTCGAATTCATTCTCTTCTTCTTCTTCGTCTTCATTTTCAAACCCATTCCGAGCTTCCGCTTAGCCTTCATGGCCGCCCAGACGGCTGTAGCTGCAGCTTTCTCGCAGAGAGTCGAGTCTTTCGCGACGACACGTCCTAGCGCTCTCTCGGCGAGTATCTTGTCCGCCGCGTGTCTCTCGGTGAGATCGTTGCTGCGAGAATAAGCAATGTCGTGTTCGCGACACGCTGAGTCCAATGGGTTAATACCTTGATCACCTCTTGCTAATTGTTTTTTTAAATGAGTGCCCGGACCACAAAATTGATAGCCGGGGATATGCAATTCGATCGGAAGTGCGTTAATCGCGCGATTTAATAAGCCTTTGCCTATTTTCGTTGGCATTCGCCGCAATCCTTTATCAATAGCGCGGGACCGTCGATGTGCGTTCGCTGCCACGGTTGATTGTAATGCTCATAACAGCGACGATATGTCTGAACCTCTGAATCTGTCTGTATATGTTCCGGAGCTTGTCCCTCACGTAGTGGACGTGATCACCGCACATTCGCAGCAGAACAGGTTTCGGCACAAATTGTAGCTGTTCGACGCTCAAATCGCGGATATCGGAAGGTCTCGACAGCAGGACGAACATCTTGTTACTGAGCGATTCGCGGTTTCGCGCACCTATAAATAGGCGTCCGGTCGGAATCTCCAGTCGACAGTCTGAAAAATGAGATTCGTGCGACAACCGTTGGCGATTCGCGTGAAGAATTGCGACGACAGATTACGATCGATGGCAAGCAGCAATGCGGAGAAGCGCAGGCACGGTGCGATGCTACCGACTACTATACGCGCGATCATTTGCGGCCCCTCGAATTGGGGTAAAACCAACGTTTTGATAAGCTTGCTGGAAAGTCCGCACGGTGTACGTTTCGAAAACGTGTATGTGTACTCGAAATCGTTGCAGCAACCGAAATATCAATACTTGGAGAATGTATTAACATCGATAGACGAGATTGGCTACTTTACATTTTCCAACAACAGTGACGTCATTCCGCCGAGCGATGCGCGTCCAAACTCAATCTTCGTCTTCGATGACGTAGCGTGTGATAAGCAAAATGCTGTGAGAGAGTACTTCTCAATGGGTAGGCACTGGAGCGTCGACTGCTTCTATCTCTGTCAAACGTATGCGAGAATACCTAAACATCTGATACGTGACAACGCGAACTTACTGATCCTGTTCAAACAGGATGGTACCAATCTGAAACACGTATACAACGATCACGTAAATACCGACATGTCGTACGATGAATTTTGTGCGTTGTGTCACGATTGTTGGCAACGCAAGTATGGGTTCGTAGTGATAGACAAGGACAGCGCGCTTTCGAACGGCCGATACAGAAAAGAATTTAACATGTTCGCGATACCGCAAAAGCGGTCAGTCGTTGTTGATACCTCGTCGAATTAAAACGTGAGATTAACACTCCGATTTTTTTTTCCCGCGATGACCACGATCGACAGGAGCGAGAATATTTGCAAGCGCGAGAAGATCGCGAAGGAGATTGCGAAAACGAGTGATTCGATTCGTAAGAAACTTCGCGCATTAAAGACCGGTAAGATCGTGAAGGACATTGAGTTGGATGCACACTTTAAGCCTCTCATCGGGCCGTTGCAAAAGATCGCAGACAACTCGATCTCGGTGAAGAAAGAGGAGCCGACGGAGAGCAACGCTGACGCGGGGATTGAAACGTTACCCTTTCAGCAGCGCGAGAAGGAGGAGGAGGATTGGGAGGATGCGACGTCGAAGAGAAAGAAGGAACGATTAGACTCATGGTTGGATCTATCATCGTCGACACCGCATACATCTAATCAATCGATAGTACTACCGATAACTTCTACACCGTCCGCGGCGACGCAAACCGACGTGGAAAAACAATTCCCGAATTCCTCTCAAGCATGGATGTTTTTGAAACCACGGATGACTCGATCGGGACAACCGTTCGAAAGCACTTGCAAACGTCGATGGGTCGAGAATTTTTTGTAGAAACGTTGCAAAGTCGCTTGGGTCCACTGAGCCGATTGTATGTACATTGCAGACGTTTTGGGCGCCGATGTAGAGACAGACAACGTGTACGGCCCATATCTCGGCAAGAATGATTTGATGCTCGGTAATAAACGTTTTGACGTGGACAAAGCGGATAATATAATTATCGGCGATGTACAATACGCCGGCACACCCGGTATTTACGAGTTGATCTTCAAGAGAATACCCAATAAACAGATTTACACGGAGGATGATAGGCGAAAGTACAAAGACATACTGTTGAAAACGAGTGCTCATAAATACAAGCACGATCCTAACGGGCGAGTAATGGGCAACAAGGGATACAAGTATCTATGTGTAATCGCACCGTTGATATCGACCGAATCCAAGAAGAAAAAATCCGGAAAGGGATTATGCTTGCCTCGCGCGATGACGCTAACCGACAATAAAATCGACTACGTACACTGGGACGACCCCAACAAGCTGGTGGATCGTCTCCGATTGCTCGACGCTTCGCGCTAAGCGGGTCACAACGGTCACGACAATGAGATCCTATCGATCATCGAGGAACTTCGCGAGGCTGGGCTTATTATAAATTAAACCATGCGTCGGTGAAACATTCAATCACCATTGAAATGCCGATCAACAAGTTTGGCATATCGCTCGGACGGTGCGAGACACAATCGAACTATCAATGCAATGGATTAGTCAGAAATTACGTGCGGGATAACGCTCTTTGTATGGTTGCCGCTAACTTTGATGCAAAGTCGCGCAAGATTCGACGCGTGGCGCAACCGGAAGCTGATGATGATGCGGTTAACAAACTATACGTGGATCAGTGCTTTAAAATGTCGAGCAATCGACAGAAAGAGTCAGACGAGAAGCTGGCTGCGTTCGAGAAGGATCTGCAAACGTTACGGATTGCGATACACGAGCTTCGACATTTGACCACCGCCGAGTCAAAAACGAACAACAACAACAACAATGGATAGCAACAAATGGAATGGCTATGAACGATTAACGGACGGTGATGAACGGCAACGACGAACGGTTCAGGAACGGCTCAGGAATAGCTATCAAGCGGCTAACGAGCGACTCAGAAACAACTATGAACAGCTAGCGAATGGTTATGAACGGCTAGCGAATGGCTATAAACGGCTAGTGGACAAAGAACGGCAGGCAGACAAAGAACGACTATTGAAGGACAATGAACGGAAATAAATGGCTATTGAATTATTAAAAAAAGTTTGAGATATAAATCATAATATAATTTCTTTATACAAATTATTACGCATCGCTAAAAACATCCGATGGACGTAAAAATATCGAGAAGCAACGACTCGTCGAAGAACTGCATGCTCCGGCGAGAAGAAATTTTCCACGAAGACACGTCATAGTTCGGGGATACGATGACCTGTGGCAGGCTGACATTGTCGAAATGCGCCCGTACTCACGTTTCAACAAAGGTTACCATTATATACTCACCGTCATCGATGTGTTGAGCAAGTAAGCGTGGGCTGTACCGCTCAAGAGTAAAAGTGGAAGCGAGACGGCTGAAGTTATTGCTAAGATAATTCGAAAGAGCGGGAGATGTCCGAAAAACTTACAAACCGATATGGGAAAGGAATTTCACAACACCGACGTGCAACGTCTCCTGAGGAAACACAACATCAATCATTATTCCACATATTCAGTGTTGAAGGCGTCGGTCGTCGAGCGATTCAATCGCACGTTAAAGAATAACATGTGGAAGATGTTTACGTTCAACGGAACTTATAAGTGGGTCGACCGCGTCTCGTCGCGGAGTACAACGCGCGCAAGCATCGAACGATCGGCATGCGGCCCGTCGACGTTACTCCTGCAATCGCTAATAGACTCTTAACCACGGTGTCCAGCGCGATCAAGATCGCAGGTTTGACAAAGTTCAAACTAGGCGATCGGGTACGCGTTAGCAAGCACAAGACAGTCTTCGAGAAGGGTTACACGCCAAATTGGAGCATTGAGGTGTTTAAGATCGTTAAAATGCAACACACTAATCCCGCAACCTATCTGCTGGAGGACTATCGCGGAAAATCTATCGCTGGAGCGTTCTACGAGCATGAGTTACATCGCGCGGCTTACCCGGACACGTATCTCGTGGAAAAAGTATTGCGCAGGAGGGGTGACGAGGTTTACGTGAAATGGCTGAGATTCGATGGATCGCACAACTCATGGATACATAAAAATAATGTTATTTAATTCATGCAGATCGTATTTTTAAAACATATGAAAAATAAACTATGTAAAAAATATTAAATACAAAATATCCAATATCTTTATTAATATCCTTTCCAACAATATAATATACGTTACATTATCTTACCTTATATTACATTACGTTACGTTACCATACATACGTACATACATATATATATATATATATATATATATATATATATATATATATATATATATATATATATATATATATATATACATACCTACATACATTACATTACGTTATACTACGTTTTCGGAGGGGGTATTTGATAATGTCCCCACGGTAACGTATCGGTCGAATCGGGTATAATGTATCGCTTATAGTCGTACGGACTCCGAGCGATTTTCGTCTCACGGATGGTGTGCACTTCATGCAATTTTGATCTTATACAGAACTGCTGTCGCGTCATTTCAATTTCGTCGCGCAGACACCGCGTGTAATCATCGAACGTTATCGACCTGGCTACGACGTTACTCTTAACACCTTTAACTTTTTTCGTATCTTTCTTACCGTCTACTCGCAAGGCGTACATCTTGGCTCTAAGCCCAACGAATTCGGTCATTATCACACCGTTGTTTTCATCTTTCATCAGGCCCGGAACTTTTTTATTGGCGAGTGGTATACCGTACGCGTTGTCGATCGCGTAATCGCTCGTGTCGAATTTAACGATATCGCGTTTCATGTTCTTGTACACATCTTCGCACTCTACGTGATATATCAGACTGTCCGTATCGGTGTACATAATTCGACACATGTCGCCATACAGGGGAGACATGTACTCGTGATGAAATTCATACAAACATGTCTTGGATATATCGAGGATGCACATACCCACGTAGATTGGTTTGTTGAACTTTACCTCGAGTTTTCGCAGTTCGACGGCTACCAGATTTTCCGAAAACACGCTCCTGCTGTGGAAATTCGGTTGCGCGATTTTTGCCTCCGCGCCGTATCGTCCGTCCCACTTCGTCAGTAATTTTATATCGACGAGATTGCGTACATTTTCCATCGTTTTTCCGAAAACCGCGTTATTCATTAATTTATATAAATTTTTCTCAAACTCATTTTTGGCCAGCGTTCTAAATTTTGTATTCAGTTCTATATAACCGCGGAGCCATTGAGATTGAGCGAATTGTAATACGCGATAAATTTTTGTGACGCGAAGGCCGTGGCGCGTGCACTGCTGTAGATTGCAGTAGTGTATGACATAACGCTTCTTATTGTACAGCGTGGCGAGAAGTTTTTCCTGCTGTTTGCCGGGCGGTTTATCGCGCGTTGGACAGAACGGTAGGTCGGCGTGCGCGTCGTGTTTATTTTCCGGATACTCTAGATCGACTTCGAGAATATAACCCGTGGATGAATCCGAAGTGATCGCGCTAAAGTCGAAATTCGAAACGTCTTCGACCCATCGAAAATCTGCACAAGGCAATGGTTGACACATCGCCCAGCCGTACAAGTTATTTACATCAAAATACATAAGATATGACAACAGTTTCGATGAATCGTGAGATTGCATGTACTTGTTATTGGCTTGCGCGTATCTACCGGAACATTGACTGAGGCCACCGCGAATACCGCGTTCGATAAACATCACCATATCAATGTCCGTGAGCAGTTCAAAATTGATATGCATATGCTTCAACATGGCGTCCCACGTGAAACCCGGTATAGTGTAATAATGTGCTGGATCGAGCGCATAACTCGCGACGCAGCTATCGCGAAAATTTTCAAATATGTTGGCCAATAACAAGACATCGGTTTTTAGATACAGATCGCTGTATTCACCCAAGGTTTCAATAGAGAACCGTTGCCAGACGTTCACGGCGTGTGCGTAATCGCTCTCGGATACTGTGTCACCGGTCAAGAAACTATAAAACGATTCGCGCGGTGGTAAACACAAATCCTCCAACTTTTCAATGCAATCAACGTATTCGTATGGAAATACAACTTTTCGCGTCAGCAAATCAAAATTTTCAGCAGATAATGTACAAAATTCACGTTGTAATATTAGCAGTTTATCCTTGCTGAGAAAAGATGCCAATTTATCGAGACTCGCGGTGAGAAACTTGTATGAATCAATAAATCGTAATTTAATGCAAGTTTTTTTATCTTTATCTTCAACGTTTTTCGTAAACAAAATGTATTTTTCTTTTGTGATTGGGAGTAAGTCTACACGTCTTTCAAAAGCGGTGGCTATTTCTTTTATAATAAAGTGTGAATCGTAACCTGATAAATTATGAAAAACTATGGGAATGTGATATGAATTTTTATAATTCAGGTTACAGTTTGTGTGCGCGGGACCTCGGTACCTACCGGTTAAATGACAGTGATCGCGCACCCGCGTGTTGTTTGGTTGCGCGAACGGTTTCTCGCACACGTGACAGTGCGTTGCGCTGTTAAATTTTCCCGACTCATCTCGCGTCAAATCCGCCATGGGTACATTAGCGAACAAGATAGGCTTTACGTAATGAGCTAAACGTCTTAGCTCCTCGGCGAACCACGTAATACAATCTTTATCGCGACGAAATTGATATGTGGATAACGCATCATCGTATGAGCACCGTACGTAATATCCGACGCTAAATACCTCATGGTGTTAGTATATGTCAGACGTTTCTGGGTCCGCTTCCGTCTTTTTCAGGACGCACTCTAAGTCCGCGTACACAATGAATGGGACTCGTTCTTTCCTGTCGTAGTTACTGAATTGCAGCCACTTGTCCTTATCGCTCGGTAACTTGATTGCGCAGTCGTTCATCTCCTCAGTCGATGATGTAGGTTTCCAATTTCTCGCTGGAGCTGAAGTAGTGCAAACATCTGTAAATAATAATAATTTTTATATATCTTTTACGTAAAAAAATTATTTGTTATTATTTATTAGGATGTATACTCACCGGTCGCAAAAGTATTTCCGACCATTATGCCTGCTCAATTGCGAGCTCACGAGGCGGGATAGATTTTTTATCCATGCGAAATGTCCCACGTTGTCGTCTCGCGGGTCCTGCACGTACAGCAGATTTACGTGCTTTTCTCTTTTCCGATCGGTAAGCCGTATCGGGAGAACGGTTGGCGTCTTCTCTCCCTCGACAGTATATACATTGATCGACACGTTGTTGAGTTGTTCGAACTGTTTAATTTGACCCAAAGTCATTGGAAACTCAATGTCTTTTAAATTTAATACTGTTATTTAATGAGGGTATGAGGATTTCCGATATGTATGATCTTTGACAGGATACAGCGCGGCGACTACTGACCACGCAAAGCACGCATTATCCACAGATTGCACATTAATCACCGCTTTTTTAAATTTAATTTCTTCAAGTAATTTCAGGTAACATCCCGCATGCATAGGATTGTATTTGTTCACATTCACTGTTAAATTGAGTATACGCGACAACGCCCACCCGCTGTCGCGTTCCTGGAATTCCTCCAGCGATGCTAAAGTGGGCTCGATAACGCGCAATTCATATCACTCTTGCAAATTGGGGTCACGAAAGAGTTCAGTTTTTCGTATTGATACTTATATTTGCGCGTTTATCACCCGCAACAAACTCGCCGTTGAACATTGTGTTTATCTTCACACTGTTATGTTGTTGTATGACGTTCCGCACATGATTGAATACAATGACTCTCGCATCCTCAAGAAATTTTCGCGGGTCGATGTGATCGGTATTTATCACTGCACCAGTCAATATACGACTTTCGAAAGCCGTATCTATCTCGCGCCATCTGAGTCCTGTCTCACTCGCACTGTATCCGGCACCCACATGCACGAAACGTTGACGTACCAAATTTTTTATCCCTTCGATTCGCGCGATTTGAGCCACCAATGACTGTTGGTAGCCGATTGATAATACATCGCCGTTTAATCGAGACCGTTTATTTCGGCTTTCTTCTTCTAATGATTCAATAAACTCAACACATCGTTGCTCCTACGCGGTAAAATCTTCGATCGAATTCAATCGATCGGATTGTTCCAACAACTCTTGTTCCATGTTCTCAAAAACTGTTCGCTCGCTTGCTTGCTTGAGAATACTACGATATTAACACTATTTTCCATCGCTTTATGCTTTTCTTCTATCGCTTTATCTCTTTTCTTAATCATTTCTTCCTCTTCTACTTCTACGTCACAGAAAGGTTACATCCCTTCTTAGACCCTTTGGGTCTCAATAAGCAAATAAGCTATTTACTTATTAGTAAAAAAATTTTGTCTGAATGGTGACATAAACCATGTCCCGACACATAGCTCGTCAAAGGACGAGACAATTGTAGGTCATAAATTATAGCAACCTGTCATCGGCGCTCAATTCTATAACTCTTTCGTGAATAATATCTAGCCGGATGTGCCTCCACACAGAAATATGGAAATATTGCTCGTCCCCGGTTTTCACCATTATGTTGAGAGATACCCATCCCCCACCAATCATAGTATATCTACACATCTGGTGAAGCAAATCTCAGAATCTCAGGTACTTGCACTCGTGCGTAAAAGAGTTGGACTGTTTCTACCTTTACTCCCCCCCCCCCCCCATCTGAGCAGCTATGGGGACGAATGTCCCGACACGTAGCTCGTCAAAGAATGAGATAATTGTATGTCATAAATTATCGTAGCCTGCCATCGGCGCTCAATTCTATAACATTTGTATAACTCTTTCATGAATAACATCTGGCCAGATGTGCCTTCACGCAAAAAAAATATGGAATTTGTCCATCCCTGTTTTTCACCATCATTTTAAGAAATATCCCCACCAATCAAAGTATATCTACACATCAGGTAAAGCAAAACTAAAAAAATCTTGGATACTTGCTCTCGTGCATTCGTGCGTAAAGGTCTCGTGCTGCGTGTGTACTTGGTGCGAAACACTATCGTGTCTTTAATATTTTTGTGTCATCAAGTTCATTTTTAATAATATAATACATTAAAATGGCTGATCATTTTGACAACATTGTGGCTGATGGAAAAGAAGAACACGCGCTGCCGGGCGAAGAAAAAGAAGAAGAAGAACACGCGCTGTCAGATGATAGCGCGTATGAAAGTGCGGATAGTGACGATGACTGCAGAGAAGTCGTTTTTAGAGCCCTGTATCGTCCCGAAATTTTGGCGCGGAATGGGCGCACAAAATATTGCGCCATTTATTTATATTGTTACGCTCATCGGGTCACTAACTCACACACTCGCGCACTCACTCCCGAGTCCCGCGGAAATAAAGGAGACTCCGTTTAAAAAGAAGAATTCGATAAACATTTATTTCAAGACTCGTTACAGAGAAGCGTGGACCACGTCCGCACAGTCCAGCAGCTCCAAAACAACTCAATCAGCTGTTACATTAAATCGATAAATCAATAAACGGCTCGTAACTAAGGACAGGCGTTTCGCATCTTAATGAAAAGACTCCGTTGCACGCTTCACAGCTCAGAGCCCGAAGTATACCGGGCGGCATGCACGCAACAATATTATACAGACGGTTCAGGATCAGGACACAAGGATTGTGCTTTATGCATGAATGAATACGCGGATGCTGAAGCCGATCCAGTATGTCATTCGAAGGCATATAAGTAAAGCATACAACGCAATACGCCATCGTACCTGCGGAAATTGTAGACAGCCGCTGTATACACTATATCCATGCAATATATGTCCTATTTGCACGAAATAGGATATATGTTGCATGGAAACGTGAAGCCTGATGAAATATCAACATAAGTATTACTTTTTAAAATTATTATTATTATTTTTTAAATAAACCATTTTAATTTATTTTATTTTTCTACAGTTTCGGAAGGCTGGTGGATCGTGGGAGGGGTTTTAGTCGGTAGGAGTCTGACATAACCGCTCACCTCGCCCCGGGGTGGGGGTATTCAATGCAGGATTTCCCTCCCCGAAAAGAAGAAGAAGAAGCTGGTGGATCGTCTCCGATTGCATAGAATTTGTCCGGCCCTGTTTTTTACCACCACGTGACGAAACACTACTATTACATAATTTTTGTTTGTTGTATATATATAAGTATGTATGTATGTATGTATGTATGTACGTATAATACTAATGGAAGGAATATTAATCACACATTTTTGTATTTTATATTTCAAATATTTATTCATTATATAATTTTTACAAAACTTTACCATTTATTATTTCCCTAAGCATTTTAATCCTAAAGTACGGCATGTCGTCGTGCGTGAACGTTATTTTTTTACTTGCACATATGTGTTCGGCGAACATGCATGAAAATACGCCACAATCACTACCGTTCGTCTGTTGCGGAATGTTCTTGGCAGAATAAAATTTCCAATCACTCATATCATAAGGTTCTTTCTTTTTGTCAAGACTCTCATCTTGTAAATATAGTTTTAGCGCAGTCAGACATTTTGGATTGTCACTACCCATACTGTCGTAATAAACAATCGTCTTATCGCGGAAATCTACTAACTGACATACACCAGTGAACGTTTAGATGGATCGGTATTAGAATAAGATCCTGCGCAAATATGTCCACCTTCCTGGTCCATCGCTTCAGAGACGAGTGACCGCTCGACAGAAGTTTTGGATAGAAGAATGTGTTCATCGCGTGTACTTTCTGATACTTGTTCGAAGATGTGCTTCCGGCGATCAGCAGATTCATATAAAAATTAATGACTTCGTCGTTCAGCCAATTTGAGTCGGCCAGCGTGTTGAGATCCTTCCGCGCGAGCCTCGGATTGCAATCTTCCACCAACTCCATATTGTGGAAACCCTTGACATAAAATTATTATGTTACAAAATTATATCACAAAATTATGTTGCATCACACTCCATTATTTTTAATATTAATTTACACATTTACCTTGATGGACTGACAGCATTGCTGCTCCCACACACTGTATTTTTTCTGCACAATAGATTTTTCCCATGCAGCAAATTCTTCTATCGCACTCAGTTGCTTCAACTCGTGCTCCATATTTTTAAAGATCCTGCTCGCTCGCTTGCTTGCTTGAGAATACCATGAATTTTAACACTCTTTTCCATCGTTTTATACTTTTCTTCCACCACTTTTCACTTTTTCCCTTTTCTTAATCATTTCTTCCTTTTCTACTTTTGCGTCACAGAGAGGTAACATATTCCTTAAACCCTTTGGGTCTCAATTGTAAGCTATTTGCTTATTAATAAAAAAATTTCGTTCGAATGGTACCATAAACCATATCCCGACAAATAGCTCGTCAAAGAATGAGACAATTGTGGTCATAAATTATAGCAGCCTGTCATCGGCGCTCAATTCTATAACTCTTTCGTGAATAATATCTAGCCGGATGTGCCTCCACACAAAAATATGGAATTTGTCCATCCCTGTTTTTTACCATCGTGTTGAGAGTTAAAAGTACTCTCGGCCCAATGGACCTTGCAACCTTTTGAAAGAGCCTCTTCCTGCCTTCAACTAAAATCTATTGTTTAAGTCACGTAAATATGGTTTTGTTGATTTTGGAAGGTAGACCTAAAATGGCCTTCGGCACCATAATTATTTATTTAATCTTCTATTTATCTCTTTTTTTTATTTATCTATTTATTAATCTATTTAATTTTATATTTATTAATCTATTTAATCTTTTTATTTTTTTAAATTTACCCCCCCCCCACCCACCACCCACCACCCTCCTGCCACCTTTTCCTCACCACGCCGTCATACCCCCACCACGCCGATGACGTCATACCCCCACCACAAAGTGGCCTAGAATTCTCATAGTCTACCTACTGACAGTGACGATCTTCTCACCCTGATGCTTCCTTATTAAGGGGGAACATATGTGTAGACCGCAAGAAAAATAGGTAAAATTCGAGAATTTTTATCTTGGAAACTATTAATTCGATTCGATCCGGTTTTTTTTTATTTAATAGTATCTACATTGAGGCACGTTCACAAATTTTTTTAAGGGAATTCATTCCCTCGGAGCGCTGTTCTCGTGGCCGGCGTAAAATGTGTTTTCGCAGACACGTTTCACGGTGCCCAAGATTTCGCGCAGTCGGTTGATCTGAAACGTAAAATTGAAACGGATTCTTAAATAGCAATACATAAAGCAATTTCCATCGGGAGCTTTTATTTAAAAAATTTTTTTTACCGAAACGTCGACTGTTTGAACTCAAGATTCATTTTTCGACCCAAATTTTTGACCTTTATAGTCTGATTAAAAAAAAACTAGTTGAGTAAAAAAAAATCTCCCGATGGAAACGAGATAAACTATCGCAAAACATTGTGTGTAAATTTGAAGCAAATCGGTCCAGCCGTTGTCGAAATATTCTGGGAACCGACTTCGAAAACACATTTTACGCCGGCCACGAGAACAGCGCTCCGAGGGAATGAATTCCCTTAAAAAAATTTGTGAACGTGCCTCAATGTAGATACTATTAAATAAAAAAATCCGGATCGAATCGAATTAATAGTTTCCAAGATAAAAATTCTCGAATTTTGCCTATTTTTCTTGCGGTCTACACATATGTTCCCCCTTAACTGTACTTGTCTATAACAGGTACATCTTTAAAGTGTTCAAAGATCTTGTAATGATAATCTTCTTGATAATTATAACACTGCATAAAATAGTTATCATAAAAAATATATAATCACGCAACTACATCCACTTATACCATAAAAAAATTCGCCACTTCAATCATAAAGTTGCGAAACAAACATATTGTAGTTAATTTTGTAATTTTTATTTTATTATTACTTTATTATACAATATTAAGAAGTGAGTTCGGTTCGGGGCGTGTGAGGTCATGGACGTGCCTAAGTGTGCTCCGTACTAACTGACGTTTTTCGGAATTTTTGATCTCGATTTTTGTAAAAATTTTATTACGGGGTGATTCGGTCCGTTTTTGTGATTCGAATCATGTAAGAATTGATACGGATTTTGTTCAGATTCGGAAATTATTAACATTTAAAAGTTTCATTTGACCACACCCCTCTAATGGCTGCCGTCTCGTGGCAATCGAGTGTCTTTTCGCGATCGAGAGTGCGTGAAATATCGGCAATCCGACCAATATCCTCATGGATTGCTTTTTGGGTGGCTTTGGGCGACTTTAACGTGTCCTACTGTCTGAATATTTTTCAGAATTTTGTATTATTTTACCCAGATTCATTGACTATATCTGAGGGGACACGCCCGAGTGACTCGCGTCTTTCCCGCGTTTCTACGGTCGTTCCATTCACTTTTATCGAGTGATTTGACAGCTACACATTACATATCCTTTCGATTTATGTCTATAATGATGGTACGATGATCATTGCTGTCTTGTGCGAGGAGTGTACTTGGATAAGTAACGAGAAGGAGGGAAGGATGTCAGTTCATGGTACTTTCTATTCGGAACGGACTTAGTAATATTTTATCTCGACCCTGTGTGAGAGGACGTATTTGGACAGGAAATGTACACTCACATTTATTTTTATTTTTTTTGTGAGTTATCTGTTCTGAGAGTGTCATATGTGACTGTTCTGCTTGTCTCATCTGGATAAGGACATGTTTCATTGCCAATATGGCTTGGAAATAATTTCCACGTCTACACGTGCTCGATTTTCGAGTGTGAAAATGGCCGATTATCGTGGCGATCTTGATAATGGCGGCTCTTACGGCAGTGTCTCGCGCGCGACGTGGCGATCTCTCCTGCCGTTGATGTGTCGGCCCTGTGAACGCTTTGTGATATCGCGCTAAATGGCCGACTCGCCTCGCGATTCTCGGATGGCTTTGTTTTGCCTACATGAATAACGTCTCGACAACGCGCTGCGTACGAGTGTTCGCGATATTCTTGGGACCTGTCCCAGTCGAACTCCATATCCCCGTGGATATTTCAGTGCAAACGTGTTCTTTGCATACGTGGGGATCGACACCGTCGGGCTTGCATCCCGGTCTGCGGAGTATGCTTGTCTCTGTGATCGGACTTAATTTAACTCTTCTGAGACTGATCGTCTTATACGCGCGGGTCAAATTTGCCTGACTATCTCCCACGGGATCTGTATTCCAGATTCCCTTGAGATCTTCACGACTTATCTTCTTTGTGACTTTGTTATGCCGGTAGACGGGATTGCGGTGCGGGATAGAAGTTTATTAGATTAAAAAAGATACTTTGCGATTATTGTTACTTTACTGTATTGCGTACTCTTGATTTAGACATACGGACTTATTCATATATCATTTTTACTTACACTAGCACGCAACGCGCGCTAACGCGCGCGCTTTCATATTCATTACTATTACTTGCTTTTTAATAAAAATAATATATATAAATAATATATAAATACATAATTTATTAATTATGTATTTATATATTATTTATATATATGCTCACTTCTAACCCCACATGTCACGTTATACAATCGTGAAAAACTTCACCATACCAATACCGACTCGAATCACAGCTAATCAGACACGCGGAAAAGCGGCAACAATACATTGCGATCAAACGCAAACTTCTCGGTCAAAATGGATTTTTTTATAGAGGACTAGTTTAATATTAATAGCGCACGCCGTTAGATACAGTATATTTTATATACATTACAATCCGAGCCTTTATAGGCTTTAAATAAGTGCCGTGTCAGTTAATAGGATTGCTATTAATTTCATGCTGTGATATACTGTGTGTGGACGTTTCAAATTGTATTATGTTGTGTCTTTGTAAATCTACATATTATACAGTCCGTCTGGTTTCTGATATTTTATTTGTTCTAGGTCTTTGTCCTGTACGTTATATGTTGCAATAAACGAACGTTTCTCATACGATTGTGAGGCGGAAATGCTGATTTAAACTTGTTTGCAACATGTTTCGTTCGTCTCTCGTCCTTGTCCCTGTGTAAACGCAAAGAAGTCCTCATATGTGCTCAGCGTATACTTTTTATAATAAACAATGAATAATATAAGATACTTAACCTCTATGTGCTGACTTATATGCGCTGAGACACATCCCCTATAAAATATACCTTGTGTGTTTCAGGATTGTGTCAGGGAGAAGAAGAAATAAACAAACACTTATACCTTTCTGACTCTCTATTTATTTATTTATTTATATGATCAATACATTTATTTCGCAATTAACCGGACTTCTTTGTGCAAATCTTCCCAGCTAACACAATCTGTAATCGCAAACGTTGGTAACAAATTATGTTTGCCGAAAGGCCGCAAATGGGAAACATATATTGGTATTGTCAATTCTGTTAGCACACTTCTGTCAATATGCAACAACCTTTGTCGGCAAAATATATGACAAAATAGCAGTTAACAGCAAGCAGATACCGAACATATTGACGGCAGATTGATGGCAAATGCTAAGCAGTTTTGCTATTACAAACAGTGTCAGCAAACATCTCGCAAAAATATACCAATGTATGTTGACGACAGATGGCTCGGATAAGCGAGCAGATCTGTTGAATGCATTGACGACAGATTCACGCCAAATATCAAGCAACTTTGCTATTACGAAAGTGTCAGCATTTTTCACGCAAGAATGCACCAGCCATTCCGACCGGCGTGGCGCGTCGTGCGCCTACCGGGCCGACTGGTGCGCATGTCGCTACGGCCGCCTATGGCAGTCTCGACTCTCGATACGTCCAAGAAAGACGTTATAAATCGCGCAGTGAAACCAGCGTGCTGAAGCGGGAAGTATCTTGTGAAGAACAGTTGCAGATATCATTTCGTGCGTGTTTTCAGGCTGAGAAAAAGGTTTTTCTATATTTTTCATGAGCTAAATAACCAGTGGGATTATTCACGTTGAAAAAGCGTTGTGCTCAGGTTAGTTTGTATTTTGTGTTCCTAGTTCCTACGATATGAGAATTTTGTAATATATATGCGTATTTTATTGGGTTCTATGAATCCCGCGGAAAAAAGTTAAATATGAACTTTATATGGATCTTAATAAAATCTCTATTTAAATTTTATTTGATTTAAATTAATGCTGAATAACTGCATTAATATGGCTCATATTTGTTCTATATATAAAACTTAATTAAGAATATAAGAAGAAATGCCGATATACATTTCGATTAAAAATCTCGAACATATGAATACATGTCGTATATTCTTAATCGACGTGTATACTCGTACGTATGTTTCGTAGTATACAAAATATATATACGTACTTCTTATAGTATCATTTCATCATCAAAATATTTGTATTTAATTTGGCTTAATAAGGATTTAATTAGCTAATATATTCAATTTAAATATTAATCTTATTGAAACCATATATGAAATTAATAAGTTGTAAATTTTATTCAAATTTCATTAAATTCAAATAAAACTTTTATATGTTCTTAATATGTTGAATTCAAATAAGATTTTTATATGTTCTTAATAAGTTCTAAATCTAATTTAAATTTAATTAAATTCAAATAAGACCTTTATACGTTCTTAATGAGGCTTTTAAGGCACAGCGCGCCCGCGCACCTGGGGCTGGATCCTTGAATTTATTCGCAAGAAAAACGTATGCGGAAATTCTGCTGTTATAGAAAAGTTGCAAGTTGATTAACTAAAAGCCATGCGATCAACTTGCAACTTTTCTGTAATAGTAGAATTTGCGCATACCTTTCTCTTGGGAATAAATTCAAGAATCCAGCCCCTGTTGTAGCTTGCCGAAATGTTGCGGTCTCAATCAACAGGCAATGTTTTTCAAACGTTTTTTAATATGTGTTTGAAACTAATTTTCAAATATTTTTCAAACGTTTTAAAAACATTGTCTGCTAATTAGGATAATAATCGGATTAAAGAATATGGTATCAACAGAGAGATGAATGAGTTATAAGATAAAAAAAACGTTTAGAAATTACAATTATTGTATTTATATTGCTTTGCTTTAAATCCAGTGCGGTACAAAAAGAAAATAAAAAGCTAAACATAAACGATCTAAACGAACGTAGATTTTTGGACTTATTGTTAAGATAAGTAAACTTCTGATAAAATTAACGAAATGCGCAACCCTCGCGCAGTAACCGAATACATAAAAACAAATATTAATCGCTAACAAAAAGATCTAACTAAAAAGATTGATGCAGTGGCACAAAATATTAATCACAATCATAAAAACCAAGATTACAATTTGCTAGCTCAAAAGAATAAAAATGAAGAAATTCTTTATACATATACTTAATCAAATTGAAGATCGATACTATATAGAAGAATCGCTAAAACAATAATCCTTTGTCATGATTATAGTCTGTGGCGCTTTTGCTCTCTCTCCCTGATTTCGCAGAGACGCACTGCCATAGCACTTCGTAATTGAGTGGAAGCCTTTTTAGGGCGCCAGTGTTTTAATTTCTGCCATTCGAGAGCCTTATCTAGAAAATTCAGGATATTTATGAGCAATTGTAAAAACCATATTTTTCATCAACGCAAGTAAATAAAACTTAATATATTTTAAACTTACCAATAATCGCATCTACTCCAGCAGGTTCTAGAACTTTTTTAATAGAACTTGGGTCTGCATAAGCTTGGCGACCCTTTCCTCTTGGTGGAAGACCAGACACAGTACACTGAAGAAGCGACTCCAATGTAAACACACCCTCCAATAGACGTCTGACTGCTTTAGTAGCCGAGTTTGACTCCTCTGCAGCCTTGTATATCTTTGATATGCAGTATACGTCATCACCGATTAGGATTCCCTTTGAGAACAAAAAATATATAAAGTGTACTTGCAGTTATAATATAAGAAATTTTTAAATTAGATTTTTTAATCTCACCTTGCTTTCATCCGTACAAAACATTGAGTTTGAGTTCTTGGTCTGGCCTTTCTGCTTCACAACTGTACCATTTTCAGCTTGTTCTTTCTGCTTCACAACTGTACCATTTTCAGCCTGTTCTTCCTGCTTCACAACTGTACCATTTTCAGCCTGTCCTTTCAATCCAGTCCCAGCTGAAATTACATAATTCACAGTTTCTGGAATCGTCTTTTCTTCTATTGCAGTTGATTTTGTAGCCTGCAAAATATTATCATTGACATGATATGATCCAGATGATGGTTTAATTTTGTTGGAACAGTCACTTACAATGAGGCCTGAAGAACCAGCTCTAGATTCATCATACTTAAGTGATACAATTTCTTTCGTAGTAGGATTCAATGCCAATTGCACATTGTTAGCTCCACTATTGTGAATATCTTCTCCAGAAGTCTCATCCTTATCTGCGGTCATATAAACTTTGTAATAAGTGTCCATTAAAGGACATTGCAAAAAAAACACAGAAACATATATACCTTTATTCTGAGGAAACAAGAGTGACTGAAGGTTTTCTTCACAAAGGTATGGATGAATTTAAAGAGGCTAGCTTTGTAAGGACCTTTATATCAAGCATGGCAGCTAAGCGAGCCGCTACCTATAAAAAAATTAAAATCAATAAGAAGAATTAAAATCAATAAGAATTAAATAAATTCATAAAAACACAAAAAGATGCCAATTTACTGTGCTCGAACAATAATGTTATCTACAAAATCAACTGTAATGATTGCGATGCCTCCTATGTGGGGCAAACCAAACGACAACTTAAAACAAGAATAAACGAACACAAAAATAATTATAAGTTGGATACATCAAAACACTCAGTTATCACAGAGCATATGTTTAATTTGGATCATACTTTTAATTTTAACAATCCTAAAATTCTAGATTTTGAAACAAATTATTATAAACGACTCATCTCAGAAATGATACATATAAAGGAACAAAAGAATGGCATTAATTCCATCAAAGATACTGAGTTGCTTGATGATTCCTATTTTAGTATCTTAAGCGAACTTGCTAACAAGCCATAGGGACTTATTTATTGTCCGATTGACATCCGTTTGTTGTTAGTCGAATACAAGGCAGCGATATAATACTCAGTCACACGCGAGATGTTGAGCAGTACATTATTTGAAATTTAAGTGTGGTTGTCTCTCGGTCATCAGTACGTATAAATTCAGTAATCACACGTTGCATGGCTGTTCATTACGGTTCGGAAACAGGTTTTCCATATATATTCATTGTTACAGCTCAAACGCATTTCTCAATTTTATTGTTGACTCGTCACGTTGACGTGCGGATCTCGCTGGCTTGACTCGATGCATTCCCATTGGCGATTGTGGAATAAATCATGGATTCGTCCGAATTTAAGCAAGGTTCTTTGAGAATGCGGCGACTCCGATTATTCAATGAACAACTTTAAGATTATCCTCGGTTTCGCATCTTCCGACAAGATACCGTTTGTACAGCGATTATGACTTCATAACATTATTACCGTACTTATTTGGATGAGAAGTGAATGACTCGTAATTATGCGTAATATTGATTTTATTGTAATGGGTTAGGCTGAGGAAGGCACGGTGTTGCCGAAACGTCCCAATTTAATATGTTAATATAATATATTTGAATTCATGTCAACCTAAATGCTCGTTATTGGTCGTTAACCTTGTCTTGTTAAAAAATATAAAATTTAATAAAGAAATAATAGTAATAGTTATGATGCATAAAAGTTTTGCAAGGAAAATATTTACTTTCTTTGTTTGTTTATCTTTTATATTATCAATCTCTTCCTCAGATCTACTGGATATTGATATTTTTTCATCTTCTTCATCCTGCAAAATGGGTGAATATTATAACTTTCAATAAAAATAAAAGATATAATTTTTTACATAGAATTGAAGCAACCTTAATCTGAATCTTTTGCTCTTTATTCTCTTCTGCAGAGTCACTCTCACTCTCACTACTGCTGTATATTTTTTCTTTCTTCGATTTTGTTGTAGAACAACTTGTTACAATTACTCTCTTCCTTTTCAGTGTATTCTGTAGGAATATATAACTTCAGTAAGCTCTCAATATAAAGGCATTCATGATTACATTATTATATTATATTCATGATTATATTTGTTGTAATGGAGAGAGGTTTTTTGTTTGGACACTAAAGCTACATGTAACATTAAAATTACATGAAGTCAGAAGCAGATGCAGCCTTAAATCTGGGAGAGGGAAACTTGCCTTTTAATCCACTCTTAAAAAGGCCGTGTTAAGTCGATAGTCGAATTTATTGTTGCTCTTTTTCCGCGATGCTGATTGGTTATCTCGATGTATTGCGCGCATTACTTCGTGTCAGATGTTATCTCGTGTAAAGCTTGCATCCCGGCTTGCTTCACCATATGATTTGTGTGGCTGTCATCGCCACAAAGTCGAATGACAATTAAAGTTACTTATTCAAAACGCAGTTATTTTTTTATTGTGGTGTAAATGTTTTGTTATAATAAAAGCTAAATGGCGCGCGCTGCGCGCGCGCTTGTAGTGTCTAGTAAAAGGATAAAAAATCATGCAAGGAAATTTTGAAGATACCACTTTAAAAAGTTTAATAGACATGATCCCAACTTTCATGCTACTTGAAAATGAAATAGTTTATACATTATTACCTCACAATTATCGCGTTAGAAACTATATGGAACTTACTGCACATGAGGCTGAATTCTCTTTCTCCTGACCATGCAGATTATTTTCTTCAACAACAGTCTCATCATTCTCACTTTTAAAAGATATGTTCTCTTTCTTGTTATTTTTTACAAATTTATTAATTAAAGTCTGTTTCTTCTGTTTCTTTACATCCAGCAGGAATACATAAGCAAAAAGAAAAAAGTAATCTTCCATGAAAAAAGTATTCAGTAAACATATACGTTTATTATAATAAAATTCTGATTTCTCAGTTTCTATCATTGAATTGACATTTTGAGAATATCACAAAGCAAACTAAAAAACATAGCTATAATATATATCACTAAATAGGATATTGTTGCTTTAAATTTAATTGGTTAGTTAAAAAATATTCACACGGCTAGCCAAAATTAATAATTACTTATATGACTTAACTATCATTGCTATACAAGAATAGTCTATCAAAAACATTTACAATTTTAAAGTTAAATTTTTTTAACACTTAGATACATGGCCTTACATGTGCAGATGATTGGTTAGCTTGTATGATTTTCTGGGAGGAGATGGTCTCCATTTTCTTCTTTTTTTCTTGCACAATCTTAACAGAAAATAAAAGAAAATAATTAAGATAACAAAGAAAACAGAAACAATGCGTAGCCAAATTCCAAATCTATGCACATCTATGGCTGCAGTCCACTTGATATATCCACTTTCTTTATTAGAAAGAAAGAAGAACGCTTCGATGCATTTGTAGCATCAAGTGGATCACAGTCCATAACAGCAAATTGAAGTTAGAAAATATTATACATACTTTTTGGCGATTATTTACCACAGTATTTGTAATATCGGCACTTTTCTTGCTTTTTACTCTCTGACCAAGCGTGGCTCTGAACTTCATAGCCGCTTTTCTTGGCTGATTACTATCAAATAAACTTTTATTTTTTATTTCTTTGCGCATTATCTCATTTAATCGCCGTGCCTCAAGGATACATTTATCATAGTCTTCTGCAAAAGACAACAGCTACAGTAAAAATTCAGAAATTGCATTCCAGAAACGTTATCTTAATTCTAAACGCATTGAAAGATTTTTTGGTTTATAACTTTCTTTTTGATATCCTCTTTTGGTTCATAACTTTCTTTTTTATAACCTCTTTCATGAGTGAGAGGATAATTAGATTATAATTTATCCGTTCCTTTCCTTAACTATAATGAGAAGGAATATATATAAAACGATTTGAAATAAAATATTTGAAACTATACAAGAATACAGACGTATTCCTTCAATGTACATTAAAGCCTAGAATGAATGGCATAACCTAACATAATAATAACATACATGAGTTCTGCATTATTCAAAGAATAAGTATTTTGATGTATGTCATAGGGAAAAGATCACTTTTTTATTATTATTATTATAATATTCACCATCCATGAAACGAATTTTTCCCGTACATTCTTTCTTATTCCAAAAGAAAGTTACTTCGTCGCCTACTTTAATAGTCATCTCATCGTATACAACATTGATATGGGATATTGTTGAGAATGACTTTTCTGATTCTTCTTCAATGACAAACCACAGCTCCTTATCAGACATTATTAGCTTGAGATGCTCTTCACCACCGTAACGCTCGATCACGCTGTCGCGCGCCTTGTCCTTGAGCTCATCGCGTTTCTTGTCGTACTCCTGTTTCAGCAACTCGAGTTTCGTAGGCTCGGCCAACAAATGTACGTCGACACCTTTCTCGTACGCGTCCCAAGCGAACAACTGCGCATTGGCGTGTTGTTGCGTGTCACCCGAGAATCGCACCGAGTTCTCGCCTTTGAAATCCACCTCGCGTTCCGTACCGGCGTAAGGATTGTCACGCACAGATCTGGTCTTTGGATCGTAATACGCCGAGTTTGGATTGAGATTGCGCAGATACTTGGCGGTATCGTAGCTTGTAGTTCGCTAACGGTAACAACGTAGATCGTAGATGCGGTAATATGCGGTTTATTTTTGTTGCAAGCCAGTTTAACGAAACGAAAGCCGACACACCGACACGGTAGATAGATGACGGAAGGTCTTCGCGCTCACCTCACAACAAATAGTGACCCCCTGCGCTCTGATTGGTTGCAGGCGCCAAAGTTGGGGGTCACGTGATCCACGCGTGATTGAGTTAAGCTTTCCCTTCCTAGTAAAAATACAGAGTATTCTCTGCCAAAAACACAAACTGTTGTCTGCTTTAATTATTACCTTAATTATATTATTAATGATTTATACATATTAGTTTTTGCATGCGCATGTGGCATTACGGCATTTTATGTGTGACGGCCTTAAGCATAACATAAGACCGCTAAACCAATGAGAATCCAGCATAAAGTCGCCATATTGATTTACATAAGATGCTCATTGGTCCAGCAGTCTTATGCTATGCTTATGCAGCCCAATGCAGCCTATGCAATTTTGTGTGCAATGGCCTTAAGGTTTTGACCAATCGCATTGCTCGATTAGGTTACGTACGGCTAACTAGTTTAAACGAACATAAAAACAACATCAAAACGGATCCATCAAGGCATTATTCTGTAGTGATTTCCGAACATACATTACAAATTTCAATCACACTTTCGATTGGGAAAATACATCAATACTCTGAATCAAATTTTCACAAGAGAGACTTATGGAAGACGTATCCTCCACATCATCAACTTCATCAAAAAATTCACCACAGGCATCACCTGTAGTGATACCCTCTCCTCCATCAAGTTTCACACCAGAATCATCGTGTTCATCGCCCGTTGAAGCAGATGCCAGTCCTCCACGAAAGAAACGAAGTTATAGGAGAGTTTTACCCTACTATCGCAGTGAAACAAATAAAACTACGGTAAATGATATTTATTTACTTAAGTGATTCTGTCCGTATTCTTAATTTCAGAACATGTCCAAACCAAAGTAACTGCAAAATTAATCCATCAACAACGTTTTAGCATTCTGCACCTACAAACTGTGATGTCGTCACTTTGCCTCCTCTTCTTAATCAAGGAACATCATCTTTGAATTTTGAAGAACCGTCTCACATTTCATTAGATTGTGCCCACCATTCATCGGAGAAATCATCTTCAATAAATTCACCACAGGCATCACCTGTAGTGACACCCTCTCCTCCATCAAGTTCCACACCAGAATCATTGGCCCTTGAAACAGATGCCATCCTCCACGAAAGAAACGGACTTAAAGAGTTTTACCCTACTATCGCAGTGGAACCAGTGAAACTGCGGTAAATAATATTCATTTTCTTGCGCTATTCTGTCCGCATTCTGTCTGTATTCCTAATTCCAAAACATCTCCAAACCAGAGTAACTGCAAAATTAATCCATCAACAATGTTTCAGCATTCTGCACCTACATACTGTGATGTCGTCACTTCGTCTCCTCTTCATAATCAAGGAAAATCATCTTTGGATTTTGAAGAACCATCTCACATTTCATTAGATTGTGATGCACACCATTCATCGGAGGAATCATCTTCAATGATTAATAGTGAGAGCAGTTTTGCTCATTCTGAGGGAAGTTACAGAAGGAGCAGCAGTGATAATGAAAGTGCCCTAAATATTCAAAATATTTAATGCTTGCAAGATTTTAGCTTCGATGGAAGTAATTTAATGTCATCAGATAAAGAAGAAAGTGAATCGAACAACTGTGAATTGTATAAAGGTTGTAGTAAAACTGTTAACGAAGCTGTGCTGGATTTGATGGAAAATTATTACCGTAATAGGGAAACTAAACAGAGTCTTCATGATAATCTTTTAACTTTTGTTAAGTATTTACCTCAACCAAATAAGATGCCAAAATCTTTATATCAACTATTAAAATTTGTTGAAAAACAGATTCCTTTTGAAGAGAATAAATATCCTTATTGTAGTGAATGTTTGTTATTTCTTGAAAATGATGGACTTTGTGAGGCCTGTGGAAGCAGAGAACGTAAATACTTTTATGGTATTAGCATTGAATAACAGATTAAACATTATTTTGAGTATTGTAACTTGGCAGATGTAATTGATAGATACCAGAATGAAAGGTCTCCTATTGATGGCAAATTGAGAGACATTTGTGATGGCAGTGAATATGCTCGAGTTAAAGTTAATAGTAGCTATCATTTAACTTTGATGTGGGCAACCGATGGTATTTCTATTAGTAAAAGTTCTACAAAATGTTTTTATCCCGTACAACGTATAATATGTGAAGTGCCTCCACACCTTCGCTTCTCATTCATAATTTTTAGTAGTATATGGTGTGACTTTCGTAAACCACCAATGAGCACTTTAATGAGACCATTAGTTGACTCCTTGTGTACTATTTATGCTAAGGGAGGTATTGCTTCCTCATAAAGGAAGCTTTGTTTTCATGAATTTTGTATATGAACCTTTGATTGCGTATAAAGTTGGGTCTAGTCAACCAAATTTAAGTGCATTATATATGAAATAGGGGTAGAAGAAACCAAAGAAAAGATTGTTTTTTGAGTTTTTGATGCCAATATGTTCAGAGTGTTGTAAAACGTCGAAATATCGCCTTAAAAAAATGTCCGTATGTGTGTATGTGTGTATGTGCACATTTGATGTTGTGGTTGCTCTAACTTCCGCAAATATTGAGATATCGGGCTGTTTTTTTTTTTTAATCGATAGAGTATCATTCAAGGAAGGTTGGTATTGAATTTGGCGATGATCGGTAAAGGGGTTCTTTTTTAAAAAAATTTTGAATTTTTTGAAAAATGTCCGTGGTTGCTCTAACTTCCGCAAATATTGAGATATCGGGCTGTTTTTTTTTTTTAATCGATAGAGTATTATTCAAGGAAGGTTGGTATTAAATTTGACGATGATCGGTAAAGGGGTTCTTTTTTTAAAAAATTTTGAATTTTTTTAAAAATGTCTGTGGTTGCTCTAACTTTCGCAAATATTGAGATATCAGGCTGTTTTTTTTTTAAATCGATACAGTATTGTTCAAAGAAGGTTGGTATAGTAAAACTAATTATATAATTTTAATATTGTTTAAATATTGTTTAAATATTGTTGAAAAACATAAAAACATACAAACAGCAATATTTTAAAAAATTATAATTTAATTAAGAGTTTGAAGCAATTAAATTTTCAGAAAAGTATTGGTTTTTTATAAAACCATAATTAAAATTTACAAAATCCATTCACCGATCATTGCCAAATTCAACACCAATCTATCTTTAATGATACTCTATCTATAAAAAAAAGTGTGCAAGTAGAAACTTGCACATTGCTTCCTCATAGTTTTTAAGTGTGCAAGTAGAAACGTGCACATTGCTTCCTCATAGTTCTGAAGTGTGCAAGTGGAAACTTGTACATTGCTTTATCATAGTTTTTAAGTGTGCAAGTAGAAACTTGTTTAAGTAAGCAAGTAGAAACTTGGAGATTGCTTTCTTTTAGTTTTTAAGTGTGCAAGTAGAAACCTGCACATTGTTTTTAAGTGTGCAAGTAGAAACTTACACATTGGTTTCTCATAGTTTTTAAGTGTGCAAGTAAAAACTTGCACATTGCTTCCTCATAGTTTTTAAGTGTGCAAGTAGAAACCTGCACATTGTTTTTAAGTGTGCAAGTAGAAACTTGCACATTGGTTTCGCATAGTTTTTAAGTGTGCAAGTAGAAACTTGCACATTGTTTCCTCATAGTTTTAAGTGTGCAAGTAGAAACTTGCACATTGCTTTCTCACAGTTTTTAAGTGTGCAAGTAGAAACCTGCACATTGCTTTTTTAGAGTTTTTAAGTGTGCAAGTAGAAACTTTCGCTCACAATTTTTAAGTGTGCAAGTAGAAATTTGTTTAAGTGAGCAAGTAGAAACTTGCACATTGCTTCCTTATAGTTTTTAAGTGTGCAAGTAGAAACATGCACATTGCTTCTTTTATGAGGAAGCCAAATTAATAAATATCTACTAATAATTATGCATTAAAAAACAGGCTTCCTCATAGAGGAAGCAATGTGCACGTTTCTACTTGCACACTTTTTTATGGTGTCATCCAACCAGTAAAGTTCAACAAGTATCTTCAGTTGTGGCTCCTTTAGCGAGTGCTGATGCTCCAGTTCGTGCTGATCTTTTGAATATGAAAAGTCACAATTCTAAATATGCATGCAATACATGTGAGCAGAAGACTGAGAAGATTGCATTTACTACAGAAGAATTAGCTAAAAGAACAGAAGAAAAACGCATACAACGTCGACGAGGTTTTCTTTTCAAAGAAGAGCCTGCACGACTTCGAGAAGAACAACGTTTGAAGAGGCAAGGACAAGAGGCCTATCAACAAAGAAAAGCTGTGAAAGAAGTGAAAGGGCCATCACTGTTAGAAAAAGTACCTAGACTTGATCTAGCTACCTTCTTAGTTGCAGAATATATGCACAGTGTTTGTTTGGGAGTTGTTCGTCATTTCCTAATGTTATGGATAAATGTGCCAGGGCCATGGTGTATTTGTAAATATATTGATGAAATTAATAACATAATAATGAATATTAGACCTCCTACTTCTATTGGAAGGCTGCCACGAGGAACATCAGATGTATGTAGGTGGAAGGCAAGTGAATTCCGTTCCTGGCTTTTATTTTATTCATTACCAATTATTTCCAAATATATGCCATTTGTGTACTCTTAACATTGGTCTCCCTTTGTAATGTCTATTTATTTGTTATTAAAAGAAGAGATAAGTACTACAGATATTGATATGGCAGAGACCATGCTCAAGCTATTTGTAAGAGATATTGGACAATTGTACCATAAAAAGTATTATTTGTACAATGTTCATACATTAATTCATCTTCCTTTATATGTAAGAAGGTGGGGACCACTGTGGGCAACATCTGCTTTTGGTTTTGACAGTTATTATGGTGTTATAGCTCATCGCATTCATGGAACTACAAATCCTGGGAAAGAACTTGTAAAAAACATTAAATTATTTTATGGTATTCAAATTTTGAGGAACAAAATTGCATTTCAGTCCAATGTTTCAGAAAATGTTAATACTGATAATCATGTTCAATTAATGAACAAGTGTTTAATCGAATTATCTGAAGCTGAACGCCATATCCTGCATGAAAATGGCTTACTTCACCAGAATATCTGTATATTTTCTCGTGCCAATATAAATAGAGAAATTTTTACATCTCTTCTGTACACAGCTGAAAAAAAGCGGAATAATTACACTGTGCAATTTATCACCAACAAACCACCATTTGTCTGTGGCTATGGAGAAATAAAATGTTTTTTGTCAGAATCAATTCGTGACAATGATTCATATGTTGTTATAAAGGTACTAAATGTAAATCAGAGAAATATTATTTTCCATCACCCAAGCAAGACTAAGGTTTCGCACATTATTCCAGTCAACAATTCAGAAGAATTACTACTCATTAAAATAAATAATATACTGTGTAAAGTAATTAGGGTGACAGACTATGTCTGCCATCATCCAAATCATTATGAAAAGAATCTATAATAATACAATTATATATGGATGTTTATTGTGCTAATAAAATCTGAGTTTTAAATTAATATGTAAACTTTTTTGTTTGTATTTTATATTTGTATTACTTTTTTATATAGTATTTATTCTACTAAATAATAGATATAATACTGCTACAATAACAGACAATTTTATTATTAATAAAGAGCCTTGTTTCATCATTAAACAAGACGATCAGTCATTTTCCTTCTTGCAAATCTTTGTACCTATTAATTGACACTTTATTGACACTTCTTATATCTATAGACCTATAGGAAAGAATCTTTACTTTTACACAAATGACAATATCTTGACAGTTGTCATAGCCTCTTATATAGATCTTTATTTAAATCCTTGTTAATTATACACGGAGAAAAAGTTACGGTTGCTACAACAGAATAATAATGTTAATTTTCGCCCATCCATACAAAAGGGTTATGGAAACTATAGTACTCTGGAAGTGACCTATATGGTTGCCCTAACCTTAGTGAGGGTAGCTACTATATGGATGTTGCAACCATAATATATGGATGTTACAACCATAATATATGGATGGTACAAAAACAAATATTCACCCAATAAAAAAATTATTTATTTCGAAATTTTATTACTATTTTTTAACTAAATTTGTTTCTTAAGATGCAGTCTATAATTATAAATATTTTCTCGTATTTGAAAAAACACTTACCTTGGTGGGATTCGAACTCGGGACCTCTGGATCGTGAGCCAACTGCCTTACGCAGTAGACTACTTCTTAATTTAATGTAAGTGTTATATATAGTCTACATGTGTCATAATTAGCGCAAATATATAATTTTTCAAAAATCATCTTAAGAAACAAATTCAGTTTTAAAAAAGTAATAAAATTTTGAATTAGATATATGATATAATATTTCTTAATGTCGGGTGAATGTCTCAGAAACCAGTGTCGGCTCATTACGAAATTTTGTGTTCGTAAATATATTTATGAAAAAAGTATATTTATAAAGTTAAAACATCCTTATCAAATCCTTATCAAATCCACTTTATTCTATGCAGAAATTCTTTTGCGCGCGCAATGGAACTAAACTCTCAATCAGTGATTCAGTGCAGTACCGTGCAGCTATATTTTATGGATCTCTCAACCATAATTTGTGCTGCAGATCACATAAGAGAGATAGCAATAATCCTTTGGTTGAGGCAACCATATACAAGGGTATTGTAACCGAATGTCACATATCGTAAGAACTACGGTTATGAAAACTGTATAAATGAGCATATCTTAACAGCTACATTCAATGTAATATCAATTTAACTTGAATTCACATACATTTCTTTTTCAATCATAGAGAATTTCGTTGTAGCAACCGTAGCATTTTTCTCCGTGTATACATTGATTTTTTAATAATTTTGTTTTTATTTATTTTTTTCATACACATGCATTTGCAATTGAATTATTCTTAATACATTAATTTTATCTTTGCTTCTTCTGCGTTGAGGACTAATTAAACATTAACGTTCGCAAGTCATTGTGTATTTATATTGTCTTTAATAAATAATTGTAAATAAGTTTTAAATGATAAACACCTTTTTCTTTGCTTGTATCTGTTACGTCCTGAGAACTCCACGATTTCCCTTTTCCGCTTAAATTCCTCTGCGCTCAAGATAGCCGTTAAGATTAGGATAAGGTAAACTAAGCACGGACGGTTGTCGATCGACGAGTGAGCCTCGATCCTTACACATTCCTTTTCCTTTTTTTTATAGGTAAAGTGTCTGTTTAATTCCGATAACGAACGAGACTCTAGCCTGCTAAATAGGCGTACCTTATGGTATCTTTACCTAGGCACTTAAACGCAACCTTCCAGATGACGAATTAGTGACGGACGGAGCATACGTGACTAAATTTTCATCGGCCTTGTCAGGCCCAAAACGGAAAGAATGAAAATCTGGCGACATGACGCGCCAAATGGGCCTTAATGGGTCGATGAAGATCTTTATTGCATCAAGCGAGGTTTCAAAATGCACGTACGACGTTTCCGACAAGCGGAAACAAAGTCTGAGACGTGTCCATAAATATACGTGGCAGAGTTTTTGCTTACATTTAAGATTGAGAGGTATGCATCGTCCGTCAACACAAAAACAGGGGTCGCGAGATAAAAAAGAAACCCTAATAAAAGAGAAACCAGCAATAACCAAAAAACAAGTGAGTCACTGGAGGAAGCGATAGGTTGCACCCCCAATAAGACAGTGGGGGCCTTACGAGAAGACTCGCCAATGAACAGTCGGAAAAATCGACAACCGTCTCCGGCTTTCTAGGATAGGTGAAAATTTAAGAATCCACCTCTCGGGTAAAAACAGTCTGCCAACGAGAAATCCTTTAAACAAAAATTAGAAGCATCTTTCCAACCAGAAGTTCCCAAAATGGAAACCTGACACATCCCACACAAAATTCATCCCTTCCATCCCTTTAACTTTCCTATATAAACTCCGACATTGGAGCACTCACTCTCATTCTTCTTCATCTTCTCTCCTTGGACTTCAGTCTCATCAGTCGACTTCAACCATAGAGCCTTTTCGTCGCTAGAATTCTCACCGACCAAGTAGTGCGCGTTATAATTACGAGTGCTGAGGAGCTGAGAATCCCACTTCACTTATTAGATCCACACCGTTAAATCACCACCGAAAAGTAAGTCCTCTACATACACATACGCATATTGAAATCGGGCCCCCCTTTTTATCTTTATTTTATCTCCTTTCGTATTCACTCGACACTCACCCGTTCGGGGAGTCTCTCGATTAAACATTAAACTTTAATCCTTCCCCTTCTCTTCACTACTCCGAATTAGCCGATTCATCGGCGGATTCAGAATAATCTCTACTATATTGCTTCTGAGTTAGCTGATTATCGGCGGGCTCGAAGTAATCTCTATTTTTATGTTACTCCTGAGTTAGCTGATTTATCGGCGGGCTCGGAGTGATCTCTACTACTATATTGCTTCTGAGTTAGCTGATTATCGGCGGGCTCGAAGTAATCTCTATTGCTATATTGCTTCTGAGTTAGCTGATTTATCGGCGGGCTCGGAGTGATCTCTATTCCTGAATTACTCCTGAGTTAGCTGATTTATCGGCGGGCTCGGAGTAATTTCTTCTTCTATATTACCCCTGAGTTAGCTGATCTATCGGCGGGCTCGGAGTAATCTCTTTTCTATTCACTGTTGGGAACCTCAGCAGATTCTCTCTCAATACTCCCGTTTAATTGCTTTAGCGTTACTCGCTCAAGGTAATTAAAAATCCCTTCTCTTAGCCTTATTCGCTCAAGATCTCTCAATACTCCCGTTTAATTGCTTTAGCGTTACTTGCTCAAGGTAATTAAGAATCCCTTCTCTTAGCGCTATTTGCTCAAGATCTCTCAATACTTCCGTTTAATTGCTTTAGCGTTACTCGCTTAAAGTAATTAAGAATCCTTTGTCTTAGCGCTACCCGCTCAGGACCTCCCATCAATCCGCTGTTCTTCCTTAAAGTTATTCTCCCATCTAGTTGCTTTAGCGATTATCCGCTCAGAGTAATTAAAAATCCTTTTCCTATATAGATGGTATGGAAACATAGAGCCGGCAGGAAGCGGAGAGAATGTATTCTGCAATATCAAAACCGGCAGAATAGTTTTCCGGTAATAACATCCGTCCTCTCCGGGAGATTCATCTCCGAGGACCCCCTAGCCGAACTGCGCCAACTTAATACACTACACTCTGCTCTGACGATAGAGAATAACAATTTACCCGCTCCAGAAGTAATCGAATTGACTATGCCTACACCGGTCATTGATTTAACCACCGAAAATCAACCCGCGTCAGATATTGACGAGATCACCGGCGCGTTTCTCCGCAATAGAAAATTTTGTTAAATGTACCTACGCAAATCGCCCAGAATCCACATAATGTACAATAACCGTTTACATAAAAGGTCTCCTTCGTTTCAATATATACACCCACACATCCGCCATTCACACTTGTAAATGCATTCAGTTTATCTCCCTAGTTCTTATCTGTTGATCGCCTAGCTTCTATTATTGTAATAGAATATTTTAATTGTAATAAAATGTTTGCCTTATGTTAAATGTTAATTTCAAACTGCATTGCTTTATAATTTAAAACCACCTAACCCATTACTCATCTCCCACTCAAAATTGCACGAGGTCCGATCCCGAGTTAAAGGGATTGAATTCCCTGACTCGAAAGAGGACCGACGATCGCACCGCTCACGGAAGGCGTCCTAGCGTCTTTACGGACGTTGACCCTTCCTGAATCATTAAAAGTGCGTTCGGCTCGCGCCACGCGCCTCAGAGCGTGTACCTGCGAGCGACATTTGTAAGTATCTGGTTGCGTCCTTCCTTACCCCTACCCCTCTGGTTAGCCTTTCCTTCGCTTCCCAGTTTTTCTCATTCAAATCCTGGGGTTGGACGTAACAATCTTTTAGTCATACTTACAATTGTTAAATACAATTATTACAATTTGTTAAATAAACGAAGCGGTATAATCTATAATAATCTGTATGTATTATTCTAGCATTTTATTATATTAATGTTTTTCGACACATATATATTTAAAATGATTAAAAAGCTAATGATCTACATAACTAAAACTGAATGTACGATGTAGACAGTATAAAATAATTATACTTAACATAATTAAACATGCAGATTTGTAGTTGATAATGACAAAAATAGATTCAATAATGAACCTATAACCTAACAGACTACAACGCAAGACTAACATAACTCGCAGGTTTATTAAAATCTTATGAATCACAATTTTTGATTAAATATGAATATTTGATGGGTCAATGGGAACACTTTCAATTAAATAAAAATTTAATTCAGGTGTTAATTAAAATATACCTAGAAATAACACCCTATACATACTGTTTATAAAATGCGTAATACTACAAAAAGGCGTGATATCCGTAAAAAATTACCTTTTTTAAAAAAAGGTAAAGAAAGGCGCCAAGTACACGCATAGTAGTGCATATGTTGTTACCTAAAAAAAAAACAGTGGTAATATTATACCTCGAAAAAACCTAAGTAACAAGTGGTAGACGTAATCTTTGTATCTCGAAAAATCTCTAAAAAACCTAAACAGTATATGTTGTTACCTCGAAAAAAAAAACAGTGGTAATATTATACCTCGAAAAAACCTAAGTAACATTGGTAGACGTAATCTTTGTATCTCGAAAAATCTCGAAAAAACCTAAGCAATAGTATCTTTATTTCCAAAAAAATTATAACTCAAGTGATACACATCTCACAAAATTACGTTACCTCATCAAAGATAAGTCGATTCAAGTGATCTATTACAATTACAAAAAAATTGATATCTTTTAAATTACAGCGCCAATTACGGAGAACATACACTGAGAAAAAAAATTTGTCAATCCCAAGAAATATTTAGTCCCATATGTTCAACTAAACATTTTAGTTAGTTAACTAAACATTAGTTGAATTAATTAATTCTTAATTGTTGATACAACTAATATTTAGTTAACTAACTAAAATGTTTAGTTGAACGTATCAGACTAAATATTTCTTGCGATTAACAATTTTTTTTTCTCAGTGTATTTTTCGAGATGCAAAGATTACGTCTTCCATTTATTACTTAAGTTTTTTCGAAATATAATATTACTGTTCTTTTTGAGGTTAACAAATTTTATTTATATTTAAATAATTTAAAAGATATCAATTTTTTTTTGTAATTGTAATAGATCACTTGAATCGACTTATCTTTGATGAGGTAACGTAATTTTGTGAGATGTGTATCACTTGAGTTATAATTTTTTTGGAAATAAAGATACTATTGCTTAGGTTTTTTCGAGATTTTTCGAGATACAAAGATTACGTCTACCAATGTTACTTAGGTTTTTTTGAGGTATAATATTACCACTGTTTTTTTTTTTTTTCGAGGTAACAACATATACTGTTTAGGTTTTTTAGAGATTTTTCGAGATACAAAGATTACGTCTACCACTTGTTACTTAGGTTTTTTCGAGGTATAATATTACCACTGTTTTTTTTTTTAGGTAACAACATATGCACTACTATGCGTGTACTTGGCGCCTTTCTTTACCTTTTTTTAAAAAAGGTAATTTTTTACGGATATCACGCCTTTTTGTAGTATTACGCATTTTATAAACAGTATGTATAGGGTGTTATTTCTAGGTATAATACCACTTTGTTTTTTTCGAGGTAACAACATAATACATATGCACTACTATGCGTGTACTTGGCGCCTTTTTTTACCTTTTTTTTAAAAAGGTAATTTTGTACGGATATCACGCCTTTTTGTAGTGTTACGCATCTTAATCTTATAAACAATATTTCTAAACCCTTTTAGTTGTACATCTTTATATATTTTTTAATTTCGACATAAAACAATCGCAATGTAGCATGATTAACGCTAATGTTATACGTATGTATACCATAGAAAAAAGTTACACGTTATAAAGAAATGTGTCTGAAGTTGTTAATATATATATACATTGCCGGACATTGCTTTTACGTAAAATATGCATCTATATTATGTTGCTTATATAAATTATTTCTTACCAACTTTTTCCAAAAATAATATATAAATATTTTTAGCACCTGTAGGCCATCGTTTCTTTTCTATAATTTTTCCATCATCAAATTCAATCCAAAATGTGTTTTCTCTACACATACTTGTATAATGACCATCTTCAATAGATGTACCCTGATGAAATATAGTATTCATTACTTTATACTGCTGTTTAGCTATCGATATCTTAGTTGTTGGTATGGCAGTTAAATTAAATGTCTGTGGTATTTTCACTAATTTATCATCCTGTGACGAGAACAAAATTAAATGAATAATAACTATTTCTTTCGTCAACGTTAATTCATTTTTAAATACTAGATTTCCTGCACAAGATTGGCATATTTTTCCATATAATGGACCCCAATTTAAAAATGTATCTTTTAATAAATTATTAAGATTATAACTTTTCTTCTTCAAATTATTAATAGAAATTGGGACAACTATGTTATCAATAATATTTTTTGTCGTATAACCACATGAGTTGCTAATGCACTTAGTAGTACAAGTAACTTGATGCCCGACCAAATTTTTTATGTAATTATATTTTGTGCAAACGGCAATAAGAAATTCAAGAGCGTCTCGTTTTGCCGGTTTTTCATCATCATGACTCGTAAAGCGCTCTCCTAAATCTGTCCGTATCGCATCAGCATTCAAATTAGGTAATCGTTGAACATATTTATGCGCTAATATACTTAAATCATCTTTATCAACTTTAAGCAACATTTTCCTAATAATACTTGACTGCAAGAAACATTGTATTACTGAATTTGCGTAGCATGAAACTCTATCTTTATTTTGCAAAGCAGATATCGGCTCAGCAGTACTTTTTCCAGCTTGTTGGTCTGACTCTTGACCGGCATTGATTGCTTTTGACAATGTCCACGGAACATCTTTTACTTTTCGAAAACGTTTTTTCGAAATAGTAATCATTTCTGCTTGCGGTAGAAATTTTCTTAGCCGATTATATTCGACAATAGCTCTTTCACTTGCCGTTACAGATGAAGGATCAAAGTTAATTAAATGCAATCCATCCAGAGACGTTACTCGGGATAACGCAACGTATACTTGACCACAACTAAATATAGAATTGCCTATATCCATAACAGCGTTTCGCAAGCTTAATCCTTGACTTTTATGAACGGTTATGCCGTAACTGAGAGTTATGGGAAATTGTTTCTGATAACATATGCTCTCTCCATTACTTTAAACTTGACACTTACTCTTTCAATAGAATACTCCAAACCAGACGGTAAGAGAAGTTTAATCTTTTCTACACAATCAGTAGACGTATCCCGCACAACAGAAATAACTGTACCAATTGTACCATTTACGAGGCCCAAAGTGGCATCAATATTGCGTCTTATCATAACTTTCGCTCCAATTTTAATTATAATTTGTTTCGAAAGCCCAGCTGTATTAGTATTATCATCTTCATCATCATTATCTGTCAATCGCTTTACTACTGTTCGTCTAATATATTTATTACATTCAAACGTATCTTCAGCAATTAATAATATTTCTTTCGAAGCAATACGACTTAGCATTGCAGTGTTAAGAACATCGCACAAATGACGAGTAGGCAGTAAACAAACAGTATCAGACGGCAAATTATCAATAAAATTACACAATTCGTTTAATCTTGCATCGAAAGACTGACCTTTCAATGATACTCTTCTTTTGTCAAAAATCTCAGAATCAGAAGTTGTCAATAAACCAACACGAACTCTCGAGAGTAATTCACGATAAGTTCCATCTTCTTGCTGACGCATATTGATCGTCAATTCATCATATTGAAATTTTTGCCACAACCATTCCTCATTAGTAGTCCCCACACTGCCAATATATTTATCAAATTCTGCTTTTGATAGTGGAACAAAGACAAAATTTTCACGTACGGGAGGTAATTGAAGCAGATCTCCAAATAAAAGAACATGCTTTCGACCAAAGAAATCGTCATCCATGGTATCAAATATTTGACATAGTCGTAAATGTATATACATGAAAGTTAAATTAGATATCATTGATACTTCATCAATTATAATAAGAATAACATCTTTCAGATTTGCCCGTAAAATTTTCAAAACGTGATCAGATAATAGTGTATACTTAGGAGACTGATCATGTTCAACGGGTAAGTGAAAGACTCTGCAAGCTGTCATACCACCGACATTATACGCCGCTATACCAGTAGGTGCTGCTACAACAGTATCCTTGTTAAGATTTTGTTTTATCCAGCATTTAATTGTTTTAATTATGAAACTTTTACCAGTACCTCCTTCTCCGCTAACGTATTTTAGTAATTGTCTATCATCCGGCGATGTTACGGCGTTGATCACGTCGTCAAATACTCTTCTTTGATCTGCGTTCAGATTTGAAATCATTTCAGATACATCGACTTCCTAATCTAATTTGTCAGCAAGATCCTTAAAATCTTGCATCGCTTCACCAGCCTCAATATTTTGAACACCTATTGGATTATCAGGATCATCTTGAGACTCATGCTGTTTTTCCAAATCATCTAAATGTTGTTCAACTAATTGCTTCGCAGTTTCAAATGCTTTTTGCACTTCCTCTAATTTTTCATGATATTGCAATGCTTCCGTTAGATATAACTTTCCCTTGTGAAATGCTTCTGTATATGTATCACATCCGTCTTTTAGATCTTCTATTTTCCGCCATGGTTTAAACATGAGCAATAATGAAAAGAAATAATTTTCTGGCTGCGTATTGACATTATATTTATAGTGATTAATAAGACGTCTACGCCGTCGCCGTTTTAGATAATAACCATTTTCCATCGTGTAGTATTCAATATTTTTACCTCGTGGTTTATTTTTCAAAATATCATACCACTGTACAAATTCATATAAAAACATAGATTCCAATTCTTTCGGTCTCCGTGGATAATGTTCATCTATTATAGATGGACAAAATATATTTGTAGAATCTTCGTCAAGAGCTTCAATTTCCTTATAAGTTTTAACTTTTCTACGTCGTATCTGATTAACGTCCAACCATTTTATAGTCGTATTTGGATCAGTCCCCCATAAAGAATTACTCAGCAATGCATCACAAGCTTCAAGAATTCCACATTCCCTATGACTTGTGGCTCGCAAAGCATATTTCCAAAGTTTTGTACACAACGATTCCTTTTTCTCATTTTTACTATCAAGGACAGCATCATTTATTTCACTTTTTCCTGGTTTATTTACGTACTTAGTGATATACCAAGTAAGCAACATGGATGATTCGCTTACATATTGTATATCGACATTTCCTTCTAATAGAGTAAGAAGAATAGGATTATAATCATTTATATTGATCTCAGCTTGTTTTCGAGGAAGATAGTAAAGCCTACTTCTATGTTTCAATCGTTTCCTACCTGCTATCGAACTTATGACATCTTTCAAAATCAACGTTTCCGTGACAGGACGAGGAAACCCAAAACGACACACACGAATCGTTTTGCGTCCTACTTTTTTAGAACGAAGACAATAATCGTTATGTTTGTGTCGTTGATGCGTATTGACTCGCCTGTATAACAATGGTGAAATCTTTGGATCTGGCATTTCACAAGTTATGTGTTGCAAAATAAATTGAGAAACTTCTTCAACAGAAGATTTCCCGATAATTGGCGCACCTTCAATCCAAATTAATAAATGAAAATGTTGTATACCTCTACCTTGGTATTCGCGTCGCCAGAAGTAATGCGCTACTTTTCCGATCGGGTTATCTTTGGAACTGATAAAATCAAGGAATGCTTTGAATTTGGTATCAAGAAACCTTGACGTTGACAGGGGATCTTTAGCAACGAGTACACTAATGGGCGTCGAATCGTCAGGCCATCCATTTACTTCACGAAGATATGCAGCTAAATCAGGCATCAGCCATTCAGCAGGACTCCATGTTACGAACCATGTCGCAGGTCCGTACTCTTGCGTCATACATCTTAAATTACTTCTTCGTATACGCCAGTATTGTTCCGTATTTCTTATAGTGGCGAATATTGTACTCAAGTTAGATTCTAATACATCTGTCTGTAGTGCTTTTAAATATTCTGAAGCCGTATAACGCTCAGTTGTACATAGTTTGGTAAAAATTCCACGATTTATTTGACGAAAAGTGTATAGATTGAACAGAAAAAATACGAATTGTTTATTTAATCTGAATTGTGGATGTTTGGACGTCAAACATAATTTATCAAATTCATGATCGTGGAGTTTAACCCGTCTAGCTTGGTGTCGTCCATTAATACCAAGAGGAAATAAATCTGGAAAACACAATAGATCTAAAGATCTCTCACGATTGTCCAAGGGCGTATCGGCTATTTTTAACATTTGATATAAGACCGTATCAGTTTTACATGATTTTTTTTCATATAAAGGATAAATAGTATATTGCTCGTAATAATCATCATTATTTTCGTCAAGAACTTGAGTTAACATTGCCTTACGCTCTTTATTTAAAGTAGCGTCTGCGTTGTTTTCTTGCGTTGGACTTTTTGGACTCGATTCGCGTTTGTCATCCAAATCAGATTCAGTAGCATTTTCTGTCTCCTGTATTTCAAACTCTGGATTGATTAATGACGTTTGTAAAGAGAACTCCTTACAAGTATTTGGCAATACAATATGAGAATATAAAGGATTATGTTCTTTTAACCACACTAAAGCGTCAAAAACCTTGTTAACGTCTACCACTTCTTCCCAGATCATTTTTGATTTTGTCCGAATACCTCTAACACGTACAAAGTACAGTTCGTGATTGGTATTAATTGGATCAGTATCAGGACATATTTTGTTCAATGTTTCTTGTAAAGGTAACGGTAAATGAAACGTTCTACCTTTTACTTTTTGTGCCATTTGTCTGTGAGGCAATTTCTTGTTACTAACAGGTTTCATTGAAACGACAGTTTGAAAAGCTTTAGCTCTTTGTATGAGAATTTTTTCAAACTGGTTAAGACATGATATTACTTCAGGTGGATCATGTACAAAACGATCATTTAAAACGCAATACGCAGGTATTAATCCGTCACGGAATTTTTTTTTACAGTAATGACATATGTATCGCGGAGTAATATTATGTTTTTCTAAATGCGCCATTAAATCTCTCCAAATTGGAATATCTATTCGTGCTTTAAGCTTATTAAATTCAGAGACACTTTTTTATATAAAAGTCTCTCACATGATGCACAAACATATCGAGGTGTGTCCATGGAGCGTTTAGTAAAAGCTTTAAATGCGTTTTTAAAGCGAGACATGATTTCATCTTCACTCAAAGTAGTACGATTCTGCTGATGTTTGTACATATATGTTTTTTGTTGTGCCGAAATTATAATTTCGTTCAACGTGTCTAAATCAACAGAAGTTAAAGCCTTCTCCAGATTTAACATTTTGTCGTATAAATTTGTCATTTGATAAATTAAACGTTTAATATATCTCACCATTGGAAAATGAGGTGATAATAATAAAACAAGAAGAAATAGAGCTTTGCAAAGAGTTGCATCAATGTAACAAGCATGTGCGTGACCCTTTCTATCCGAATTCTTTATCGTACATGTATGAATATCTGCTAACAATTGTGGTATTTTCTTTAAAGTACAGGTAAATATCGTTTTGAGGAATTTTTCATAACGATCGATTAGAATCTTCATCAACGAATCATCATAAATTTTACACGAAGCATTGCACAACCATGATTTTTTGACTCGTGCCTGTTGCAAAGGTAATACATTCATAGTTTTACCTTTCTCGTTAATTACCAACAGTTGTGATGAAGTAATGTTACGATATGTGTCGATAAAATAATTTTCGGATGAAGCTGTATGTCCCGATATGCCACATAATGCACGTATTTTATCGTCATTTATAGAGCATTCAGCGACAAGAGTCAAGCACACTTCTGATTTCTTTTAAGTAAAGCTAATATTTTAGAGATCTTGCTGACAAAACTATCTCGAATACGCATACACCAACGTAAGATTCTTTCGGCTTCTAATCGTCTTTCAGTAGGATTTTTAATATTAAGTTTGTTTCAATGTCTTCAATTGCCACAGGAATAAGAATTGTATGTAATTTCGTGACCAAAACTTTGCATATTTTCTAGTAATATTTTTGGCAATATCGTGATTTTTGTTTGCAGATACGTATTTAGAATTCTTTCTCTCGTAACTCGTAATATCGCTTATTATAAAGCCAATTACGATCAGAATATTTTCTTTGTCTATCTCGTTCTTGCTGAGAATGTAGAAGATAATATTGTCTTTGTCTATCTTGTTTTTGCTGAGAATGTATAAGATAATATTTTCTTTGTCTATCTCGTTTTGCTGAGAA